>PVIJ01007672.1:0-80565 GCA_004024925.1 Scalopus aquaticus
TCATATCATCTGCAAATAGAGACAGTTTAATTTCTTCTTTTCCTATTTGAATCCCTTGAATGTCTTTCTCTTGTCTAATTGCTCTGGCTAGGACTTCCAGTATTATATTGAAAAGTAATGGTGAGAGTGGACATCCTTGCCTTGTTCCTGATCTTAGGGGAAAGGCCTTCAGCTTCTCACTGTTGAGGATAATATTGGCTCTGGGTTTCTCATATATGGCTTTTATTATGTTGAGGTATGTTCCTTCTATTCCAAGGATTTCAAGGGCTTTTATCATAAATGGGTGTTGCACTTTGTCAGATGCTTTCTCAGTGTCTATTGATATGATCATATGGTCTTTGTTTTTCTTTTTGTTGATGTGTTCGATTACATTGATTGATTTTCGGATGTTGAACCATCCTTGTGTCCCTGGAATAAATCCCACTTGGTCGTGGTGTATTATCTTATGGATGCATTGTTGGATCCTATTGGCCAAGATTTTGTTGAGTATTTTTGCATCAGTATTCATTAGGGAGATTGGTCTGTAGTTTTCTTTTTTTTTGTATTGTCTTCGTCTGGTTTTGGTGTTAGAGTAATATTTGCTTCATAGAATGTGTTTGGTAGTACTCCTTCCTTCTCGATTTTTTGAAAGCGTTTGTCTAATATAGGGACTATTTCGTTTTTGAATGTTTGGTAGAATTCATTTGTGAAACCATCTGGTCCTGGGCTTTTGTTTTTGGGAAGGTTTTTAATTACTGTTTCAATTTCACTACTTGTGATTGGTCTGTTTAGGTGTTCTATATCTTCTTTGTCTAGCTTTGGGTGATTGTATAGTTTTAGGAATGTGTCCATACCCTCTAGGTTGTTATACTTGTTTCCGTATAGCTGTTTATAGTAGTCTCTGATTATTTTTTTTGTTTTTGCTGTGTCCGTTGTGATTTCTCCTTTTTCATTTATGATCCTATTTATTTGTGTTTCCTCTCATTTTGTCTTTGTAAGCCTGGCTAGTGGTTTGTCTATTTTGTTTATTTTTTCAAAGAGCCAGCTTTTGGTTTCGTTAATCTTCTGGATTGTTTTTTTTTTTTATTTGTTTCCATTTCATTTAGTTCTGCTTTGATTTTTATTATTTCCTTTCTTAAACTTTCTTTTGGGGTTTTTTGTTGTTCATTTTCTAGTTCTTTGAGATGTGAGATTAAATTGTTTCTTTGGCTTGTTTCTTGTTTCTTGACGTGAGCTTGTAATGCTATATATTTTCCTCTTATTACTGCTTTTTCTGTGTCCCAGACGTTCTGGAAAGTTGTGTCCTCATTGTCATTCAGTTCCAGGTATTTTTTAATTTCTTCTTTGATCTCTTGTTGATCCATTGGTTTTCCAGTAATGTGGGTTTCAGTCTCCATGAGGTAAGGAGGTTTCTTTTTTCCTTTCTATGATTTATTTCCAGTTTGACTCCTTTATGATCGGAGAAGAAGGCTGGTACGATTTTGATCTTAGTGTATCTGTTGAGGTTTGTTTTGTGGCCTAATATGTGATCAATCCTGGAGTATGTTCCGTGAGAAAAATGTGACAAAAATGTGTATTCAATTTTTCGGGGGTGAAGTGATCGATAGATATCTGTTAATCCCATGTGGTCTAGGTCCTTATTTAGAGCTTTAATGTCCTTGGTTACTTAGCAGTGTATTTCTGTCGCTCTGCCTGTTCTGCTTCCCACTCTGTCTCTGGTGAACTCTCTCGCCGCCCCACGCCTCTGGCCTGTATCCCAGCCTGTATGCATAAATAAAAATAAATTTTACAAAAAAAAAAGCATTTGAAAAATATTGATGAACCAGCACAAGAATCCAAATTACTTTGACTTCAGACTTCTTGTCCTTTGTACTTTGCCATATTGCCCACCTACAGGAGAAGGATAACGATATAGAGTGTCATGTAATTAAGGGCAATAGAGGCCATAAGTCAACATTTGGGAAGGACTAGAGAGGAGACTTATAAACTTCATTTAAAAAATTAAAAGCAAGACAGCTGAAGATTTTTCCTAGATAAATTAGTAGCAAAATTAATATCATTTCATATTTCAAAATTGTACAGAAAATGACTTCTGTTTAAAAATAGGTTTGAAGACCCTGGATATACATTATTTAACTAGTCCACAGTAGCGTTTGAAGGTATTCCTACTTCTGTCATTGAGGACTTGAAGGCTGATGGAGGGAAGTGGTGTGACTCCCTTCTGGTGATGCTGCTTGTCGGGGGAATGACCAGAATGCCACGTTTCTCACATGGTGCTTCAATAATCAGGAGATGACGGTATAGCGCAGGTACGGTTCTTTATCACCTGGCAATTTGTTATTGCCAGCATAATTGCAGTGTTGGAATTAAACAAGAAAGCACTTTGGGCAGTTTAGAGTAGATTTAGTTCAGAACAGTGTGCTATTGCACCTTTCTTCTACGTGTGTGCTTGGTGTCTCTTTTATTTGGAGGTCAGTCCAATTGGGAATCCAAAGTGGAGGCAGGCTGCAGAAGTCAGCATGCTTGACTGGGTAATGACACCAGCTTGGGAAGGACACAGGCTGTGCAGCCTGACAGACCTTCCTGAGACTCCTTGGTGGGCCAATAACTCGGTTTTTGTGATGATTCCAGATTTCTCTTTTTTAATCTCCAAATGTCTATCAGGTTCATACTAGGTACCAGGCCCTGGGCGTTTTAAGTTGATAAACAAATTAGGGTCCTTTTCTTGCTCACCGTGTAGGGTAACTTGATGGTTTCATATGCAGAAACAAGTCAGTGTTTTAAGGGGTGCATGGAAGAGATAAATGGGCTATACTGAGAAGCAAAGGGATAATTGAGACCTCTGTTCTAGAGTAAAAAGAAGGCATTGGGATCATGGAGGAAATAGTTGTCCAGGTTGAGTAAAAGGACATTCTAGGTAGAGAAATCTATATATGCTAATAAGGTAGGTAGAATCTACATAGGAAATGTAAGAGAAATTTTTACTTCAAATGGGTACCTTGGGACTTTTAAAAGCATCCTAGAAATTGTCAGAAACATGCAAGTGATGAGGCTTGTAATGAACCTCTGTAGACACCCATCTACCAACTTCTCAGAGAACATTTTGCCAATCTTGTACTAACCCTGCATAGTCTTTGATGAAGTTAGGATATTTTTTTTTCATTTATTCATTCAATTCTTTTGCTCATTCAACAACATTTACTGAGTAACAATTAGACAATAGAAATCTCAGAAAACAAACCAGGGTGTGTATTAAGTGTAGCCTTCCTTATTTTACGTAATTCAACTTCTACTTCAAGCTTCTACATTCAGATGGGGTGGCAGAAACTTAGTCTCAAATTGCCCCCATCTCCTTTCCCTCAAGTTTTATCTATATTGTCAGGCAACTTGCCTTAGAAATGTCTGAGTAAAAGGTAGCATTTAGTTCCAGTCTATCTTGTTGAAATAGAGTGTCGTGTAATCTGAGAGAGAGTAAATGCTGAATTTTAGAAGTTGACCTTTTTAAAAAAAAGTATTATAATAGATTTAAGAACAGATATATAATCTATGTCTTACTTACTTTTAAGCTCTTTTTCCTGAACATTAGAAGTTACTGGTCTGAAAGAATTCTGCAATGATGCTTTATTTCTTCTTGCTTGGCCATTTCCAAATTCTCTTATTCTATGTTATCTTGTCATTACTCACTGTTAACAAAGAAGGTAAAGAAACCAAGTAATATAATTGAGCCACCAAGAACAATTTGTGATCCCAAGAATCATCTAAATTAAATTTGCTTTGGAATACCTTTTCACATTGGCCATTCTGCTGTCATACAATTATAAAATATGGGAAGGAAAAAGAACAAAGTAGAACCTTCTCATCATGACTTCCTCAGTAGACTGCAAAGATGCAACAGATGGTTAATTGTGGGTTTTTTTTTTTTTTTGCTTTTTAATGCATTTATGATTGTGCTTACTCTATTGATGACACGATTATGGTTTTCCACTTACCGCAATAATGAACGTTTCTAGCTCTGTTTTTAAACTTAAATTGTTTCAAAAAAAATGAAAATTCACATCCTACATTTCTCTGTCTTCTTTCCACTTAAAAATAACTCCTTCCTTCATTTAGGTCTCCTCTATTTGCTTTTCCCAATTAATCTCTTTTTTAAAAAGATTTATTTATGCATACAAGAATTGGGGTGTAGGCCAGAGGGGTTGGGGGGGCGGTGAGAGGCTTCACCAGAGACAGAGTGGGGAGCAGAACATGAAGACTGACTAAAGTACACTGCTGAGGGGAGCAGCGGGTGAGGCAGGAGAGGTCTGCTGCGCCCTGTGGGAATCTCCCTGGCTGGGGATTGAACTCATGCTGCAGTGGCTGCAGATAGCTTCATAGTGCTGAGACTTAACCCCTTGTGCTACCAGGGAGGCCCTGTTCCTGGTTAATCTCTTTATGCAAAAATTGGGAATGTTTTTAACCAGCAGCTTTGGAGCAAGACATGGAGATTATTCTTGTTAATTAAAAAATTCATTATACAATGTTAGAACTATGATTTATAGTCATTTTGATGAGAGAAAAGATTTACCATAATCTCACCATTCTAACACAGGTCCTATGTTATTTTTATTTCCTATGTATGTCCTTATGGTATTTGTTCTAATAACTAGAGTTAGCAGTCATTGAATATTTGTTTAGGCATGGACGGTTCTTGTCATTTTCCATCTAGTGACTTGCTTTATTATCTCAACCATTTAATGACATAGATAACATTATTCTTATTTGACAGGTGCAAAACTAAAGCTGGAATTTAAGGAACTGTAAGGTCTAGAGTCCAGGGAATTGATCTAAGCTTGGACCTTCCACCTTCTACTCTGTGGTCTCCCAAATTCTGATGTATTTTAGTTACACTTATCATTATGGTCTATACCTATTTTTTTTCCTTTTCACTTAACCCTAATTTGTAAACATTTTCCTCTTGCTTTGTAGTTCTCAGATTTTTTTAAGACTCAACTTTATTTCAGTGTATTTTATTTTATTTTTTTTTTTAGTTTGAAGGTAATGTGTTTATTTTTCAAATATTTTTTAAATAAATATTTTATTTACTTTTGTTATTCATATCTTTTACATTATTGTGTGTTCCCCATAGGTTACCCATCACCTGTTCACCTGTGAAGCCATCACCATAGTCCCTTGTGCTCCCCTCTTCCCCCCTCTTGAGCCCTTACCCTCCCCTCCTCCTCTGCTGAATGTCACATTCTTGTTTGGTTCCCCTATATTCCTGTTATAAGTGAAACCATTCGATATTTTTTCTTTTTTTCTGGCTTATTTCACTGTTCATGATCCCTTCTAGTTCCATCCATGTTGCTGCGAATTGCATGTGTTTGTCTTTTTTGAATGCTGAATAGTATTCCATTGTGTATATGTACCACATCTTCTTGATCCAGATATCTATTTTTGGGCATCTGGGTTGTTTCCATACCTTAGCTATTGTGAACAGTGCTGCAGTAAACATGTGGGTGCATGTATCCTTTTGGATTAGTGTTTTTGTGTCCTTTGGGTAGATTCCCAGAAGTGGTATTGCCAGGTCATATGGAAGCTCCATTTCTAGCAGTTTGAGGAAATGCCACACAGCTTTCCATAGTGGTTGGACCAATTTGCATTCCCACCAGCAGTGTAGGAGAGTTCCTTTTTCCTTCACATCCTCGCCAACATTTGTTGTTACCTGTTTTTTTAATGTGCACCATTCTCACTGGCGTGAGGTGGTATCTCATTGTGGTTTTAATTTGCATTTCCCTGATTATAAGTGATGTTGAACATTTTTTCATATACCTGTTGGCCATTGGCTTTTTGAAGTTAGGATATTTTAAAGCAAATTTCAGATATTATATAATTATACTTGTAAATTGTTAAGTATGCATCTCTAACTGATAAGATTCCCCCCTCCCACTTCTATGCCATTTTATCACACAATAAAATAAAGATAATTCCCTGATACTTATCCAAGAGTGAATCCATATGTACATGTCCCCTATTAACAGCACAGGTCTTATACTTAAAGGAGTGGTTTTATTATCCAAATAGTTAATGTTTTTTTAGGATACGGTGTTTTTAGGGATACTGTGTAAATGGGGCATTGCTTTAATACTATATTTTATTCCTTTCTTTAGAATTACTGTACAAATTATTTAGTCTTATTTCTGATTGTTTTAAGTTAAGCTTGGTCCTGATGGAGGGCTGTGCCTTTTAACTTTTCATATTGCCTATTTATCATCTAGCAAGGCCTTTTCTGAGATTCAGAAGATACACACTGAGGGCTAGATTATGAATGGCTTAGACTACACTGGCAGTTCCTTTGGTTTTGCTTCACTTTTCAGTTCTCAGTGTGTAATTCATGAATTGGAAGTATGGCATTTGTTCTGGATAATTCTATCTTTGCAGCTTTTGAAAGCTATTTCCTTGCAAGCCCCATGGCTTGGATCAGCTCAGTGTCCCTGCTCAGATGCCAGGCTGGTTGCCATCTCCATAGGCTCAACTTGAACCTTCAGGGATTGGCCTCAATCGACCTTATTTTCGCTGCTTTCTGAAACTACTTCAACTGACCCTTCTCCATTCCTCCTACCCTGCACTCTAGCCCTTAGTTATATGCTAATCTAGATGGTTTATATTTCTCTGAGCACAGGCAATATGAAGAAGGAAAGGGAACTTTGAAGCCAACATAATTTGGAATCCTGACTGTTTCCTCATTTATTTTTATTGTGGTGAAATAAGCAAGCATAACAACAACATATATACCCTCTTCAGCTTTTAAGTAATAACTATAAGCACAATGTTGCACAGCAGATCTTGAGAATATTTTCATCTTGCAGTGATTGAAACTATAACCATTGAATAACAATCTCCATTTCTTCCCTCTTCCCCCCATTCTATTTTCTGCTTCTATGAATTTGACTCATGGGTCGGAATCATGCAATGTTTGCCTTTTTGTGAAAAGCTTATTTCATTTAGCATCTTTTTAATATTTATCCATGTTGCAGTTTATGATAGGGTTTCTTTATTTTAAAATTAAAGTGACATTGGTTTATAGCACTGTATGTTTCTGGAATACAGATTAACAATTTTTCAAATGCATGTTACCAGGCCACACCAGATCTCCTTCTTTTAAAAGACTGAGTAATAGTCCATAGTACTTATAGATCACATTTTGTTTATTCACTCATCTGTCATACATTAAGGTTATTTCTACATCTTAGCTATTAAGAGTAAGGCTACAATGTGGGCCTCCCTAGTGCTGCAGCGGGTTAAGGCATAGCACTATGAAGCTATCCAGAGCCACTGCAGCACGAGTTGGATACCTGGCCAGGGAGCTTCCCCCATGGCATAGCAGACCTCTCTTCTCTCGCCTGCTGCTACCCTCAGCAGTGTATTTCATTGGATCTGCCTCTTCTGCTCCTTACTCTGTCTCTGCTGAATCCTCTCACCTTCCCACACCTCTGGCCTACACTCCAGCTTATATGCATAAATAAATGAATCTTAAAAAAAAAAATGGATAAAGCTACAATGAACATGGGAGTCCTGATTTCAGTTTGGAATGAATACCCAGAAGTGGGATTGCTGGATCACGTGCCTCATTTTACTCTTTAAGTTCTGTAAAATGGGACTTGTGCTCCATGTAATGCCTACATGCAGAATAAGTCCTGTCGACAGTGAATTTGCAGCCCAGCCCCTCTTGTTCATGATTATTCACTGTGCTTTATCAGAGGTCGTTAGTATTTCTTCTTTACGAATGCCTTATTGTTTTCGACCCATGTGTTTAATAACTTTGAGAATTACTTTGGAGAGAAGTCATTTCCATCCCCACCCAGAAAAACAAAAAACACACCACCAAAGAAAAACACCCAAATTTTAGTAGCTGGTCACTCACAGCAGCTGTGTCATTGAGGAAGTGTTGACACTGCTTTTGGTTTTTAAATGACTGTGTTATTTATTCCCAGGACTGAAAATACTGCAAGCTTGGAATTTTTTAGATTATTAACAAGATTAAAAAGCAAAGATACAAGGACAACAGGGGAAAATCTGTCTATAAAATAGTGGTAGAAAGCAGAAAATGCTAGAATTTTATATAAAATAATACGTATTACAAAATAAGCGTGGCTAAAAAGTGAAAGTTGCTGTTTTCATGTTACTTTGAAGTATAAGACGGCTTTTAATATTGTCTGGTATTTTGAAAGGCTGTTGATAAAAATGTACACGTAAATTTAACTTTGTTAATAGGGTTTTAGAAGATCAATTTATTTCATAGGAGAGAATTATTATCTGGTAATTTTCATATTTGTCATTTTAGTAGCCAAAGGTATTAGCTTTGAGTGATTTATAAGAAGTTCTCTGATTCGCTTCTATTCAGGGAAGATGTAATTGTAGCCAACTCTGAATTTCCTCAAATTTCACCTTAGACTTCATGAAGGAAAATGTCATGGCTTCAGCATATGCAGAGTCAGCATGGGGGTGTTGAATTTTTAGGGAAAAAATTAGTCATATTTTCTCTAGCTTTCTTGATGTTTATTTGCATTTCTGAAAGGATAAACTACAGATCCTGTGATTTAATTGTGTTCAGGCCAAAGGACCCTCAGCCTTTTGTGATCTGAGTCATTTCCTATAATAAGGCCCAATATGGGCCTGGAACACCCCACTTAGGGACATGTGGTGGGACTAGCAAGCCTGCTGTTTGCAGCTGGAGGAAGTCCAGTGTGTCACGGGGAAAAAACAGGTCTGCAGTGCTGGGGACCGGGATATGGTGGTCCAGGGCATCAGAGACTCCTGACACAGCCATCCATGTCCCCTGAACTGCCCTGGCTTTATAGGTTCAGAGTAGACCTCCTGTCCCCAGAGGATTGCCAAGAGCCGCGAAGTGTCTCAGGGTAGGACAACCCCTCCCTTCTCCCCTCTCCTCCCCAGACTAGCAGGTTATCAAGAGAGGGACATAGCTCAGTTTTCAGAACTGAGCTGGAGGGTGAGTTAGGCCTGTGGAATGCAGGAGAAAGAAGCCGAGTTATTAGATATGAGGTTGGGAGCCTTTAATTGGCAAGAGCAGCTTGGCCTGAGCTGTTTAAATCTCTCTCTGAGAACTTCTTGCTGGATTGAGTCAGTGAGGGGAGGAGGGTGTAGGCGAGGGTCAAATGGCTTTAGCTGTGGGAAGGAAGATGCTGAAGACAGCAGGCCAGGCCTACAAGTCAACAGTCTGAACCTAACTAGAGAGTTTTTAGTACCTCAGTAGATTGCTGTTTTTAAATGAACCCAAGTTAGAATGTAAGTGGCATGTTTAACAAGGAACTTGAAATAATATTGAGAATTACTTTTGTGAATCTGGAAATAGATTTAGTTTTTAACTCAGTTTAGATAAAAAATTCCTCGAACCAAGGTTAAATCATGACCTTATGTTATAAAACTACCAGTTAAATTCATTAAAGTACTCTCTTTACTAAACTCAAAGCAAATAAGGACTTTTGAATGTGATTACTTACTAAGACAAATATGAAGTTACCCAATAATTAGATCTGAATGGATGAATGACTGAAGATATTTGAGGATAGGTTGCTTCAGTTCAAGGAAAAACCCACCCCAACCTTTGCATTTCAGATAAGCACATGCAGTGGTGCATTCCTTGGGTCTTGTGTTCCATACAGATTAAATTCAAGATAACCTAAGCTTGGCCTCGTTGATCTTAGAATCCTAACATTTAAACTTTTTTTTAAAAAAACTCTGCAGGAAAGCAGGAAAATCAAAACCTTTAAAGACTATAGAAATGCTTGGGCTTTTTAAAATTTTTTGAAAAGATTTATTTTTATTTTTGCATACAAGTTGGGGTGCAGGCCAGAGGTGTGGGCGGTGAGAGGGTTCACCAGAGACAGAGTGGGGAGCAGAACAGGCAGATCAACCGAAATACACTGCTGAGGGGAGCAGCGGGCGAGGCAGGAGAGGACTGCTGCGGCATGTGGGAATATGCCCGGCTGGGCATCGAACTCTTGCTTAACCCATTGCTCCACCAGGGAGGCCCATGCTTGGGCTATTTTAAAACACACCCATTTAAATGCCTCCTTCCTTAAGGTGACGTGGCTGTAGGGCTTCTGGATGCATTGAGCTGGCAAAGTCTAACCAGACTTCAACTGTTGAAATGTGGAGGTTGGGGGCATGGCATCCGGACAGAGGTGCAGTCCCTCTGCTCAAGGAAATTCCCCATCTGGTGAGGAGTTCATTCACAAGCACCACCAAGAAAAGGTAGATGAGAAGTGATGGCTGTGGGGTGAGTGTGGTTATAGCCAGAAGGAAGGTTCCAGATCAGAATGACACTGCCAAGGATTGTATGCCTGCCTTTGAAAATCTGTCCTTCTGTTCAGTGGTGTTGGAAACCATATGGAGACAGGGCATTGAGTTGGCTACAATGCCCGTTCCTATTTTTGAGAACACTTGAGTCTTAAGAACCAAGGTTAGCCCTAGGGTCATCTTTCAGAGTCGCTAATTATGCTGTTTGAAATGCTTTGTTTTGATGTCCTTGGACACTTTTGGGGATTGAAAGCTATTTAAACTTGAACAGTCTGTAATCTGCTGTTTTGTATTTTATAAATTGTCTCCTGTCGTTCTTAGCTCTCAGGGCTGTCATTGTGCTTTGATCCAGCAGTTACCCTTTACTCTTGTAATTTGGTGATCTGGGAAACCAAATATTTTCCTGCTGTTAGAATTGTATCTAAGGGAGGAGTAAAATAGCTCTCAGGGAGGCCCTGGGAAAGGTGTTTGATAGAGGTGGGGAGAGGTTGGGAAGTTCTCTTGTGAATTGTGCATGCATTTAGCTGCAAAATTGGCAGCTCGGGAGACCAAATCTTCTTTGTTCCTAGCTGTTACATGGATAGTTGAAGCTGCTAGCTTATGACTTCTCATAGGCTTCTTCTCCCACCATTGTCTGAATCAATTTTGTTATGGAAAGGAAAGAATGAAAGTTTTCTCAGGGAAGGTGAGAAGAAGGTGAAAGAAGAAAAAGTTGGGGCTGCAGCAGGGCTTTGGTCTGCCAGGCAGCCAATATTCTTGAAACCTAAGATATAATTGAGCCCTGTGGAAGATAAAGATTGGTAAGTGCAGCCTGCCTTTGGGAGGCTTAACGTTTAGTTGGGAAAGAGAATTTGAGCAGACCTGAAACCCTCGATTGAAAGTGGCAAGAAGCTTTGCATTAAGTTTGAATTTAGGGAGAAGTGATTTGAGTCAGAACTTTGGAGTCAGCAGGGCTGGGGTCCAAGTGGTATTTGAAGAAGTACTAACAGCATCTACTGGATGGATGCAGTGGGAGACCAAGGAGTGGGACAAGTTAATGAAACCCCACTTAGAAGTGGCAGAGAATATGGGGAGATTCAGCAGATTAAATGGGCTAGTCCCATAACCCATTTGAAAGGAGGGATTGAAGACATTTTGTGACTGGTTTACAGACTGTTGGACCCGTGTGGGTGATTAATATGCAAACACTCAGGCTCCACTCTGATTGTCTTCATATATAGTCTGAGATATGTCAGAAAAAGCCCAGATCATTCTGGTCTGAGGATGCACTTTGGGGAACACTGGTAAAGGAAGGCAAGAGTCATTAATTCTCCCATGAGAATTAACAGGATTGGGAGGGAGGCGTCCCAGCTGGACAGCCTGATTGTTGTCACTATTATGGAAGTACAGGGAGACCTAAGAATTCAAGAACATGGAAGTGGGAACAGAATTAGCCCCTCAGCTGGAGACGGTGTTCCCACAGCCCTTCCTTTTCTCCCACATAGACACGATCTCTTTCTTACCCAGTCACTGTCACATCTGAGAACAGCATGATGCTAATAGAAATCAAGTTGGGGTTCTCCCCTCCTGTGAGCAAGCTGATTTTATACCAAGGAAAGCTCTGTTCTTTGGGCACCGTAGCTCCTGGCAGCTGTCCTGTAATGAGTGTGTGCTTTGTCAGATTTGGTAAGAAAATACGGCTCATCAGTAAAAAACAAGAACAACAACAAAAAAACCCCCAAAACCTCCAACCTGTTATTAGAACTAGGAGAAATCGTAGTGGTAAATTCAGTTTAATAGATTTATCCCATGTGAAAACCATCACATTACCCCTTTTCTATAGCAAAGAATTGGCATAGATAATGTTCTTTACAGAGCTTCGGATTGCAACCCCTTGCCCACTCAAAGACAAGGGGCATCCAGGGCGTATTAGGGACCACCCAGTATATCCCCACTCCTGCCTTCTCCCACAGGGAGTAGGCACCCCCCAGCCATACCATGTACCCACTTCAGGGGACATCACCTGCAAGTTGTTGATTACTTCAACTTCCTCCAGCTCTCTCTCATTCCACCTGCCTCCTTTTAGGCTTAAATATTCGTACTTCCTTCCCCTCCAAGACAAAAGAAAACATCCTGGGATAGTTTAGAGGTAAAGATTCTTAATCCTGACTATATATCAGACAATCATCTGTCCGCTTTAAAAAGCAGCACCCTTAGGGCCGCTTTCTCGGTCTTCTGATTATCAGACTTTTTTAAAAACTAGGAGGTTCTAATGGACACTTAGGATAGAAAACCAAATTCAGTGTAGCTGGTTGGTGTAACTGTACAAGCAGTATGTCTGTCTTAAGGAAAATGGAGGCTGTAAAATTTGAACAGGAAATGGGTACTTTTTTTTTTTTTAAAGATTTATTTATTTATGCATACAGCTGGAGTTCTGGCCAGAAGCGTGGGGCAGTGAGAGGTTCACCAGAGACAAGAGTGGGGAGCAGAATAGACAGATCGAAGGAAATACACTGCTGAGGGGAGCAGCAGGTGAGGCAGGAGAGGTCTGCTGCGCCATGTGGGAATCTCCCCGCCAGGCGTCAAACTTGCGTCGCCATGCCACTGCCAACAGCTCCATAGCACAGCGCTTAACTGCTGTGCCACCAGGTAGGCCCAGGAAATGGGTACTTTTAAATAATGCATTTGCCACTTAAGTCCTGTTGTGCAATCATGCCAGACTGGGTGGGTTTACCATCAGTTCTAACAGTTTAAGTGAGAATTTTGGAGCCCGTGGCTTCCCCTTCACAGGTTTTACTAGTCAGCAGGGGGAAAAAGCCAGCAGGGAGGCAGCAATTTAAGCCCCCCTCCCCGAGGGTGACACCGCCTTTTTATTCCCTACCTCGCAGGCACCCATGCTTCAGGTGTCCACAGCCAGCCACCCGTGCCCCACACCCACGCACTTTCTGCGTTAACATGATCAAGCCCACACATCTGTGTGTGCCACAGGTACTAGTGGTGCAGAAAGCCTGATTAACTCATTTACCCTACAAGTCCCAAACACATGCCCAGTCCCCACAGTTCTTCGGTTTTTCTCCTTGTAAGCCTGTTTTCTGTTACACATTTGCATTCAAAATGAAGCCAAGCAGCAAGAGCTTTTGTTTTTTTGCTTTAGGATTTCAGTGGCATTGTTGCCCACTCTGTTGTGGCAGTCAAGTGTGACTTGCGCCTCCCCATGACCTCTGCTACTCAGGTTGTGACTGCGTGACCTTCCTTGTGTCGTTTAACCTCTGGGGCTCATATTCGGTGGAGCCGAGTCCAGGGATCCAGAGCCCTGTGCAGGTGGAGGTCTCCAACTGTCACGTGGGCCCTGGGGGTCACATGTTGGGTTCATGGACAGCACATACAGTGTCCTTTGTTTTGTGCCTGGGGAGGTGCAGTGTTCAGTTTTTAGGAGGGTACTTGAAAGAGGAAAAATTTCCTTTTTGATGAATACTCAGTTCTATTAGATAAACAGCTTTGAAGTCTGTCAGTTCATCTTTGAAAGAGAATAATTGCCAGGAGGAAAACCCTAATAATTCTCCAAGCATTTTAAGTTCTTCAAGAGCCAAATGGAAATTAGATCTGGAAATAAAAAGCTAGTGATGGACAACTGAAGGTCAACATTCAGCTTAGCCTCTGAGCTCCTGTGTATTAGGCGCCATACAGATTCCTCTAATAAGTTTTTTTTTTGTATCATCTATGAGACTATTTTGTGACATAGCACTTGTTTTTCAGAACTTTCTTGACCTCAAGTTTTGGACTGTGCATTAAACCAAAAAAGTTAAAAAATTCTAATTTTAATCTAAAATTAACTCTGAAGGGCAAAAAGTGAAAACTCGAGGCGAAGTTTCTGACTGTTGTTGGGTGCTCTAACTGGAGTTATAAGTAACTTAAACACCACTCAGAGTTCCGCTGGTCTCGTTGACCTCCCTTTTCCTTTCTGTAATTACTGAATATGGCCCTTAAAACCCATGTAGAACCAAATGCAGATTCTAAACTCTGTGATCTCATCACCACAAAAACAGGCTGTAGGGACAGCCCTTCTTCTGGCAGGAAGCCGGCTCCCCTTGGGACCTCTGTAACTCTGTAATTTATGCTGGGGCTTTGGTAGTCTTCAACTCAGAAAGGACTTTTCTCCCTGGCTTTATGGAAGTAGTGTAACAAATGGGTTGCTGGAGGCAGGGAGGAGGCTGTGTGTGCACAGGCTGTAACAGATCTCATTCTAAGGGTGCACGCATGTCGTGGGTCCTCCAGGCAGAGGGTCTGTCTGACAGGGCATGTGGTGGGCCATGATGGATACTCTCATACTTGCCTGTTGTTGGGGTTGGGCTAAATGACAAGCCTGCTTTTTCTGCTGAGGTGAGCTTTATGAGGGACTTGGCTGAAGTACTTGTAACAGCTGTGGAATGGATTCTCTCCCTGGCTGCCAGAGGCCTCTGTACAGAGGCAGGTGATCCCTTTTATAAGTGAATAATAGGAGAAGGCCTCAGATATTTGAGCTACTGTTCACCAGGTGGTGCTGTCCTGCAGGGAATGCTTAAATACTACCGGGGAGGTTGGCAGCCTGGGGAAGGATAAACCTGGGGTGCTCAGAAGACTTGGCCACATTTGGGGGGGTGCTGCTGACGTGAGATGAGGAAACATGTTACATGGATCCATGTAGGTTTCTCTTCCGTGTTCTGTCTGAGTGAACTTTTACAGTCTCTGAGTGGGGAGACCAAACCGGTCCCCTCTGCCTCCATCCCTGCTTTCCTCCCAGAGAACAGCTCCTGTGCTCCGTTCTCATCTTTGAAGTCCTGGTGGGTGAGGGGAGCGTGTCTTCCAGAGCTCCTCATTAAACAGAATTTAAAGGGGAAAAGAGGCCTCCACCCAGCCTTTGCATGCACAAACCCATTATATGCCCATGCCCTGCCAAGGTGGTTTTGTTGGCCCAAACGTGACTCCACATGATTCCATCCTTTTTGGCAGTGAAGCCAGCAGCATTGCTGTGAGGGGACTGACTTGGGCAAGAGCCTGGTTGTCGGTGTGTTTGAGCAGGGATAGCCCTCGTGAAAAAAGAACATTTTCCAGGATTGGCATTAGCAATAAAAGGAATATTTCCCAGGGAAGTGAACTCTGAGTCAGTCATGGGAAAACTTTGGTTGGAATCCTTTGGTCAACAAAGGTACATGGAGCATCTGCCTCTACTTGTGATAAGAGTGGAAGGGGTTTAGGGGATGGCAGGCAAGACCAGCCCTTGAGAAACTGGTGGGAGGGGAGACAGGCAGAAATACTAGAAGAGCACAGGCACCAGCAGGTGCTCCGAGTGCAGAGGAAGGAGGGTGAGAGCCCTTGGGGGCGGGGCGGGCAGGTGATATTTGAGCTGTGCTTGCAGGATGACTAATTTCCAGAGTGGGAGAGAGGTGTTTCAGGATGCAGGAGCCAAGGTGTGAAATTGGGCGGTGTATTCAGAAATGGTGAGCTGTGCAGGGAGCTGAGACCTGGAGGACTGAGTCAGGAAATTCAGAAGGAGGACCCTACGGCCCTACGGCTTAGAGGTTCTGGATTCGCTCTCAAACGTTTGAAACATTTAATTGGGTATTGAGCTCTGCAAACCTATTAGTAACAATTAAAGAGAAAATCTAAGATAGTAGAGGTGATCAGACATTTCCTGAATCCTGTTCAAGACTGAGCTTTCAGTAGATGTCCCTGGTAAGCTTGGAGAGAGGGGAGCAGAAGGAGCAAGGTTGCTTGGGTTTGCCGACCGGTCGGACGCCCTGCTTTTCTCTGGGAGAAGAGTATGTATGTGCTGAAGCCTGTTTCCTTGGTTTTGCTAGGAGTTTCATGGTGGTCATAGCGGGTTTTATAAACTCTGTGCTTGTCTCATAGGATGAGTGCTGAGTGTGTTTCTTTTTTTCCAGGTCTCATTCCAGCTTTCTGTGGTCAACTTCTCCGGAGGAACTTTCCAGGTGCCTCCTGAGACAGCTTCTCACTGTTACAAGCTGGTGGAGTCTGGAGTGAGGCCAGGTGAGTGGGCTGTGGGTGAGATGTAGGGAGAATCCATACTCTGAAAGGCCAAGTTTTTTGAGATGTTATTTTCTGAAAATTTTGAAGGCCTTGAAAGTGGGTTTTTGTTCAAAGGAATTAATGTTTTTTTTTAATCACTGTCTTAATAAGAGTGATTTAATATAGTAGCTATCACAAATTTAGCTACTTGAGTAGGTTTTTTCAAACTTCTGTAATTTTTTCTACCCATTTCAGGGAGTTTTGATCTGTCACACTGTTTTTCCACCGAAAACAGTAAATACATGTTGAGTAGTTTCATAGCTTCACTGTCACTTCACTGTTTTTACTTAGATGTATAACTGATAAAAGGTCAGACTGGCTATCTGTTCTTTATCATTGTCATTTTCCTGTTTCCTGTCCCCCTTGAAAGTCTTGGTAAAGTTTAATTACAAACCCCCTTTAGCTACCAGGAGACAAGGGGGTATTTACTACCTTACCTGACTTTTTCCTGGGTTGACTTTTTAGGGTCATGCTGAGTCCAGCTGGCTTAGGTTCTCTCTCCCTTCTGCCTTGTTAACTTACTGAGCTGTCTGGTTCCCCTCCCCCAGCTTTCAAGGTGGATTTTCTAGGTGTGAGGCTTTGGGTATTCTAGGAAAGTTGTTAAATGCTCATACTATGGTTTTCCTGCATTTCAGTCTTAGGTATAAGTTGTACAACAGAAATACCTACTATGAGGAGTTTGGTGAGGCTAGAGCCTTCTGGTAGATTTTTATTGTTTCATCTTTTTATTTGCATTCTCGACTTCCAATGTGTGACAGGTAGTAGGACTCAAATACTCCCTTTTTAAGAAGAGTGGGAATTATCTGGGAACGGGCTTCCAATCTGCTCTAATTATGCACAGCCTGGATTACTCTTGTTTATGCTCAGATGTCACAGCTGAAGTGGTGGAGCAGAGGTGGAGCAGGAGCCCCAGGAGTTCTGAGCAGATTGGTGGACTGGGGCTTTGGAAACTTTTTTTTTTTTTTTTTTTAATTTATACATACAAGCTGGGGTACAGGCCAGAGGCGTGGGGCGGCGAGAGGGCTCACCAGAGACAGAGCGGGTAGCAGAACAGGAAGATCAGAAATACACTGCTGAGGGGAGCAGCGGGTGAGGCAGGAGAGGTCTGCCGCACCAGGTGGGATTCTCCCTGGCTGGGCATCGAACTCAAGTCGCCGCTGCCGACAGCTCTACAACGCAGCGCTCAACCGCTGCGCCACCGCCACCGGGGAGGCCTGGGGGTTTGGAAACTCTGCCCTGGATCTGTCCACTCTGTGCGGTGGCCTGTTCCTCCATAGGGCATAGAGGTCAAGGTTAAAACTACTTCCAAACCTCTGTGAATTCTTGAAAGGTCCATGTGACGTGCAAGTGCCATCTGGCCTGCGTAGCTTGCTCACAGGATTTCGTATTCTGCACTCTCACCCCTCTTGCTCATCCATGAAGAGCAGAGTGGCCACATTATCTCCCAAAAACTTTGGGAGGTTTTCCAAGAGCAGAGTTTCTTAACAGGAATATGACAGGGGAGTGCACACCAGAATCTCCCGTGAAGCTTTTAAAATTGGGGTATTGGGGCTTACCCCAAGTGTGTCAAACTGGGTTTCAGGGATGGGGAGGGAGTGAGTCCCTGCTGTATGTGTGTATGTGTTTTGAAAACCCCTCAGGAGGTGATGGTATGTTACTTCTTGAAAAATATTTGTATGTGGAGTAGATTTAAAACAAAAAAGTCTTTCTTAGCCTGAGCAGATGTTTGGGGGAATTATTTTTGAAGTCTACTAACTAGTTTAACCAGTTTATACTGCCAAGCCAAACATTCCCTTGTTGTGCCATAATTTGCATCATAGAACGATTTTAGACCTTAAAGTTGCCTGGGACAACACTATCTATGGTTTTAAGTGTATAAGGGAGGAGGAAAATGACATTGAAGAACAATTTAGTAGGCTTTAGGGGAGTTTGGGCTACTTTAAAAATCGAGGTGGGAATCTGTGAAGTGGAATTTTACCTAAGTATGCAGAGATTTGCATATTGAAACCGAAGCCTTTTGACCTGTAATAACACATTTCTTCAAAGTTCCATGGAAGACTAGCAGTTTAAGTGTATTGTCCGTAGAGATTCACTGGACAGGAAATTTATTAAGTCATACATTTTTTTCTCCTTTTTTTGTGTGATGGAATTTGTTAATATTTCTCTTCGTCTTCCCCCAGACCAAGTAGATAGGAGCTTAATATTAGAGATCGTGTTAAATAGATTTTGTGGGTTTTCACTGTCTCTTTAAAAATTCCTTGTCTAGAAAGAAAACCTTGCAACTAGTCATTACTTGATGTTTTCATAGCTTTATGAGTTTCATGGCGAATGGTGAATTTCTATTTTGAAACCAAGGAATCTTGCTATTTAGGAGGGACCTTACCGATGACCTGTCATCTGGCTTCTATCACCTCATTGTCACAGAAACTGCTCTTTTTTTAAAAAAAATTTTATTTTTTTATTATTCATATTTTTAAAATTATTGTGTATTCTCCGTAGGTTACCCACCACCGATTCACCTGTGAACCATCACCATAGTCTCTTGTGCTCTTTTCTCCCCCTTTTTGAGCCCTTATCCTTCCCCTCCCTTGCTGAATGTAACTTTCTGACTTGGTTCCCCTGTATTCCTGTTACAAGTGAAACCATTCGATATTTTTCTTTCTTTCTGGTTTATTTTACTGAGCATGATCCCTTCTAGCTCCATTTATGTTGCTGCGAATTGCACGTGAGAAACTGCCCTTTGTAACATCACAAATGGTCTCCCGATAGGACTCTCAGCATTTGATACTTCTGACTGCTCCTCATTTAGAACTCTTCTGGGTTCCTTTGCTGCTTTCCTCTCCTTTTTATGTTTTCCTGGGTCTTGCTGTGTCTGCCCACACCTGTTCATATTCTCTAGGTTGTCATCTTTGCTGGTTTTCTTTTAGGGGGCTCAGCCTCTATGAAGGACCTCAGTACTTAATGTCTTCATCCACCACCCACAAATTAATGATCCCTCAGTTCACCCTCATCTCAAACAATCTTTGGGACATTTCTACTTGGATGAGTCATAAGTTCTTTTAACTCAGGATATCCAAACTGAACTCATTTCCCCACTAATTATCTCCTGCTTCCTGTAACCTCCCTCCAACTCCAGAAAGCCCCTCACCCCTGTGCTTTCTCACTTTAGTCATTGGCACCAGAAATGTGTGATACCAGAAACGTGACTCATCCTTCACCCCTCCCCCACTCGGTCTGTATTTTAATTGACCATTCTTATCGTTTTGATATCCTAAAATAAAAAAGGAAAAGGCTATTTCACTGACATTTAATTATTATAGGCTTTAAAGTTGTAGTTGGTTATGTGTTAACAGATAAAACATGAGATTTTCACAGTTGTTTATGTAACACATTCCATGGTAGACATGGGATCTTGTCATATAATTTCTAAATTTCACAACCATTCTGTGTTACCTCATCTCCGTTTTAAGTGTGGAATCTAAGGTTAAGAGGGATTAAGTTACAGACCCTGGGTTACCAGGAAAGTAAAACACAGAGTGGGATTTGGGGGACTTTAAATTTAGGGGTTGGTCTGCCTGACGCCAACCCTTTATCGTGTCACTGCCATATTTTGTTTCCATAATGCTGTATTAGATTTCTGGTGAGTAGCCAACTTTGTTGAAGGCAGGAACTGGCTCTTATTCATACTAGTTTCTATTACAATGCAGCTCACTCTTGAATAACTTGGGGATTAGGGGTGTGAATAGCACATGTCCCCCTACCCTAGTCATAAGTTTGCATATGACATCATTGGCCCTCAGAATCTGAGGTTCTGCAACTGCAGATTGAACAAACCCACATCCGTGGTTGATTGAATCCATGAATAGGAAATCCTGGATTAAAAAATAGCCGTGTGTGAGTGGACCCAACCAATTCAAACCTATGTTGTTCCAGGGTCAGCTGCGTATGTTTTTAATTAATAAAATGTGCTGAAGGCAAGATTCATGATGTCGAATCCCTGATCCTTCTCTTCTGTGGCTTTATCTGGGTTCAGCACCTCGCTCTTCCTTTGCTATGCATTAGCTGCATGGTCTGAGTGGGGATGGGCAGACCATGCTATTTATCTTCAGAGGGTCAGATGGGACAGCATGAGGGAAAGTGCTTAAAAACTTGGGGGCATTTTAAAGACATTTTCTTTAGTTGTGAAAGTCAATAATTGGCTGATTCAGATGAGCCTCTCTTCTTTGTTTATACATGACAGCGTGAAGACGTGAACTCTCCTGGATCCCTAATGATCATGCTGGTTGAATTATTTTATGTGTCTGCAATAATAAAGGCAGAAAGGCTCTTTTAAGTTAAGATTTGATTAACAGTCTATATAACTTTAATTTTTAAGATAATATGTGTAGATTTAATTGTAGACTACAAGGATGGGATCTGTACAACACAGAGTATATATTTAGGTGTAAGCAAGTGAATTAGAGTTTACTTAAATTTGTTCTATTCTTTTAAGGTAATCTTGGGAGGAAGGATTTGGATGTTTTGTGTTGTAACAAAACTGACTCTAAATCATGGCACAGATGGTTCTGCATTTTTTTCTCATAGGTCTCTCTGCCCTGTCCTGAGATAGAAATGTACTCTTTTTTTTTCTCCCCCTCCCCCCCCACCCCCCCCCCCGCCCCAGAAATGTACTCTTTAACCCTTTGCACTCGAGGCTTTTTTCGCGTGGGCGAACCAGCCACTCGAGACGATTTCAGCTATATTAGGGAAGCGTTTTACAGGTACTTTGAAATCATGTTATATTCAAACAAACGTATACACATAATAAAATTTCACCAATTTATTTATTTTTACATTGGATACAACAAAATCTGTTAAATATTACACTCTGTAGTTAGTTTTTGTGTGATATTTAGTAAAACAGTCCCCACGATGCAGCCTCGGTTTGTCAGGACATGTATCACAATGCTAAACTAATCTAAGCTAAGAATTGGCTAAGGATGCAGGCCGAGCCTGGTCCATGAAAGTAATTGTGATAAGAAAATCTTATCGCACATTGGAAATAAACATAATGACTTCCAAACCGCTCGGGCGCCCTAGCTGTGCCACTTGAGTGGATGCATTAAACCGCTGGAGACTATAGCATCGCAGCTCTAGTGGACGCATTAAACCGCGGGGTGCCGTAGCGGTGCCGCTCGAGTGCAAAGGGTTAATTTTCCTTCATAGTTCTCCTTTTTCTGTCATATTTTGGCAAGTAAAGCTTGTTTAAAGAGGCGGTTCTTTTTAAATATAGACAACCAATTTTTCATTGTGGATGTGTGTGTGTGCGTGTGCGTGTGTGCGTGTTAAAGAATTGCCCTATAAATTTGGTACAAAAGCATGTATTTTGCAAGGTTGTTTTAACTGCAGTGTGGAAAAAAATCATGTAAAGCATTGTAACTGGTAAGGGGTAGCTGTCCAAACTTAGTTACCAGAGACCTGCATACTTAGATTTAAAAAGGGCTAAGCTGGTTCATGAAGAGAAGATTAAGAGTTCATGTCAGTGAGACAGAAATGGAGAGAGCCAGAGTTGAAAGCGTGGTTCTCAGGAGTGTGGACCCTGTGGAGTGGCATTTCATCAGCTGGGAGCCATTCAGATTGTCTCACCTTCATCCTAGACCTAAAAACCAGACTCTGGGACCTAGCAATTTGACTTATCAAGCCCCACAGGTGATTCTGGTGCTCTTTGACTTTGAGTTAGAAAAATCAAGCTGGAGGCTTTTGCAGTAACTCAGCAGAGGGATAGTACAGACTTCCCAGAGTGGTGGAAGAAAGTGGAGAGAGATGGAGACAGGAGAATATTTAACTTGGTTAGCTGTTTATCAGACAAGGGAGATGGACTTGAGGATGAGGAGGCCTTGTGTCTGCTTTTCTGGTAGGGGTGATGCTTATCAACAGGAACCTGGAACACAGGCTGGTGAGTGGGCTTTGGAGGGTGGGGGAGAGGAAGATGAGTTTGGATTTGGACATGTGCAGTTTGTTGCCAGGGTTGATGTCAGCAAGTTGAAAACAAAGCAGCTACAGTCCAGGTAAAACAACGGGAAAGGAAACCTATCTGTGAGTCATCCGCATGGCCATTGAAGCAAGCACTCAGATGATTTTTCCAAGGAAAATGTCTCAGAAAAAAAGAGCCAAGATGGTATGGAATTGAATGTTGGGATATAACATCTATTTTCTCTTAAAGGTTACGTGTCATAGGATTAGGCATCCATAGTGATACAGTTTTAACTATAACCGAAAGTAGCACAGTGAGGATGGTGTTTTGCTGTTATGCTCTCCTGAGATCCTGCGGTGGCCGGTAGGGGCTGCTGGTCTTGCTCATCATTTCATCTTGGGATCCAAGACTTGGGGTGCCAAAGGCGAGGTTCTAGTGTTCTTTCCTCCAAGGGAGGACATGGAGTGTGATGTTAACAGTGAAGGTGTGACCTTGGGGCAGGCTGCTGAGTTTCTCTAAGTTTTAATTTCTTCATCTGTCAAGGAGGATAATTACAGCTTCGGCATCCTTGTGAGAACCGAACTACATAGTTCACAGAGGAAACTGTAACAATGGCGGTTGCAGGGTGTGTTGCATCTCCACCTCTGTTGCTGTTTGATGGTGGTTTCTTGAATTTGTGGACTGAAGGTCTACTGTTCATAACAGATTTGCTCTCTTGATAGGGGAGATTAAGAAGTCATAACATAAGTCTGAGTTGGATATGGATGCCTTTGGGGTTTTCAGTGAGTTGTCATTGAAATATGGGCCTAATTAGGTTTGCGAGAAAGCAGAAGGGAATTGGTTTGTGAAGTTTTGCTGCATGAAAACAAGAACCAGATATTTAAAAAATTATTTTATATCCAGCTTTATTGCAGATGCACATATTTTGCTGTAACAGAAAGATGTTTCACCAAGACTATGAGCATTTAGTACATCTGTGCAACATCTTCATTATGTCTGGAATAATTTCATATCCACTGTCTCTATTTCAAAGTCTTTCAAGAAACACGTGTTCCTGTTTTCCACTGATTCTAATGGGGCAGTTTTTCCTTAAAGGAAGCATTTAGACCACACACTTATATTTAGAAAATAGCTTTATGCTACATGTACATTTATAAGGAACCTTCCCAGTTTGGAGACTATGGCTTCTGAAATTTTCCTTTTTCTTCCTCCCCCCGCTCCCCAAAGAAAAGTGACTTGTGTGTATATGTGTAGGGGTGTTGTGTGGGGGGTTAGGGTGGGGGGAGGTTCCAGGCCACCTGTAAACTGATTTTGTTTCATAGGCCTGAGATGTGTTTCATACTGTCTGTATATGTTAAGTGGTAACAGAACCATGAGCAAAGGTTTCACCACAGAGTTATTAAAAGTTTAATAGAAATTTTGGGTTTTAGAGGAGAAAAAATTCCATGTTCATACGTGGCATGTCACATAGCTTCAAGTGTAAAGCTCGAACTTCTTATTTCAAGTTTAAGGTTTTATGGGACTCCTAGAAAGATCATTGGTAATCTCTACTCAAAGGCTTTCAAGAATTAACCCAAGTGATTTTTGTTGCTGTGTTGGATTTGAATATGCAACTTCCAAATTAGTTTTGAGCTACCACCCCAGCTCTTCTAGAAGTAGGACTTGAATCTTTCTGGGAAATTTGGCTGCTGCCACAGCTGAAACAGTGAGCCCGAGTTAGGTAATTTTATTAGTCTAGAAAAAGCATTACACTTCTGCAGCTGTTGTTGTAGATCCTTACCATGAAAACAAAAACTATCTCAGTTACCCAAGGATCCATGAGAAATTGGCAGTGGCCCAATGTAAGTCCATGTATTTTCGACTGAATTATGTTTATCTTCATACGGGTATCCCTGATTTAGGGCACAGCTGGGGAATGGCCTGACTATATGAGGCAGTGGAGCTGGAGAGGCCAAACTCTGCTCACTGTCCTCACTAGGAAGTCTGATCCAGTTTTCTGGTCAGAAGACTATGCTTGCTAGCCCCTAAGCACTCTTTAGAAAGGGTATAAGGAGAACATCTAAGAATACAACAAAACTAATACAGAGTACACTGGTCCCATATAGTAAAGTGACTTTTATTCCCCTTTAGGTTTACACTGTGTACTTCTACAGGTCTTTCTCCTGCAGTGCCAGCCTGGTTATTGAGGGTGCGTTAGTAATTTAGTGGTGATAGACTTTCTTGTTAAGTAAGACTTTTATAGACTACTCTGAAAGGTAATCATGGGAGTTGGCATTTAATGGTCAGGAACGTGCATATGTGGATTACCCAATCCTGCTAATGCATGCCAGTCAGTAAACTACTGTTTAATTTTCTAAACTTAAGTGGTTCTGGTGAGATAAAACTGAGCTACTGTTTCTCTAGAAGCACCTGCGCTATTACAGAGCTCTTGGCAAGTCAGTAATTGTTTCATTGTCTGACTCTGATTCTCTAGGCTAGGGTTCCTGACCCTTGAGCCATTAGAAGGACTTCGGGGTCTATGAACTTGGATGGCTAGAGGGAAAAATAAAAACATTTTTTCTTCCACTAACCTCTAACGAAATGTGGCCCTTGATTCTATCATGGAAGTGGGCAGACAGCCAACATTATCAGTAGTATCTGTGGCTTTGGCACAAAGCAATTAAGTTTCTGTATCTTTTCTGCCCATCACTGCTTAAACTACAGTAGCTATTAGGCCTGTTGCTGTGTCTTGTTTATGCATTGAGAAGCACATACTACTATTAACACAGATTTGCTCTTTATATGTATTGATATGTTCTAATATAATTAATTTTCTTTATAGCCATATTTTCTATATTAAAATAATTCAGAATATTCTATTAGTAGGTCTACATTACTGAGCTGTCCATAGCACCTGTAGGTCACTACCTCCTTGGATGGCACCCCTGGCTGATTCTCATCTTCCTTTGAGACCAGATTTGTTAACATTAAAAAAAAAAATCTTAATGTATATGACTTGCATGAATTGTCTTTGACTTTTATCATCTGGACCTCTGGTATTCCCTATTTGGGTGCTGTTGGGGTCAATTGAAAAATGAAGCCATTGCCCATTCCCATGAGACCTCATGGCTTCACAGTCCCCTGTAAGACTGCTTACTGCAGACAAATGTTTATGACCAAGAATGGTTTCCCTTAAAAATTTCAGGTAAGAGCTCAGTGATGCATGTGTTGATAGTATTTGCTTTAGTTGTGGGAAGAGATGATGCTGTGTGCCATTGCATTATTGATGTTGGCATACCCTAATTTATTTTAGAACTTGATGTCCAAGGTTAAAACCTTAATACATTTATTGAACTGTATAAAACTCCAAAGAGAAAGCAAGCTCAGGCATCATTCTTTATACTTTTTAACAAGTCACTTTTTAATAAGCTTCTTGCAATTTACTCAGTGAACAAAAGGGTGGTTTTTCTGAGTTCCTCTTGAATAACAATGTCTAACTTCTTGGTGTTAGGAATAGAGGAAGCAATGCTCATGTGTCACAATTCTGTGACGCAGAATTGGCATGTGGCCCAATTGTTGTGTTCTTCCCCGTGAGCCCATGAATTGAACCACTTGCTCATTTTAGCATGTATTTCATTGTTTTATTCCTCCAGGTCACAGACACTGACAACACTATAGTTGGAAATAAATGATAAATAGGATAGGTGTTTCTCAATAGAGGTTGATTCTGTTTTTCAGCATGGATTTGAGGCATGGGATACTGCTCGAGGGGTGAGTGTGGGGGGAGGGAGAGAGATCCAGATCAAAGATAACTTTTCTATTTGGCAATTACGTCTGTTTCTGACCAGTTCCCAGATCCCTGGAGCTAGTGATGCTCATTTTTATTTTAAAAAGAAGACATAAGATAGGTCGAGTGTATTGTATGGTGTAGGGTAAGTGAATTAATTAGGCTTTTTGTACCATTCGCCTCCGTGGCTATCACCTGTGACCTTGATCATGCTAATGCAGAAGGTGCTGGGAGCGTGGGCGCAGGGCACGCACACCTGATTGTGGACACCTGGAGTATGGGTGTGTGAGCATGCGTAAGTGTGCACACCTGAGCCTAGAGGGCAGGGCTATAAGGGCGGCGTCACTCAGGTGAAGGACGGCTGTGAGAGGACGTGTGACTCCAGGGGCGTTGAGACCACGGGAGAACGCCAGAGAACCCAGGGAAAGAAGGTAAAGATTGGCTGGGGGCGGAGGGGCTTGGTTACTGCCACCCTCTCGGCCTCCTGTCCGCCTTGCACCTAGTTGCCCTACTACATATGGTCAGGCTCTGGAGCCACGTGTCTGGATGGTACCCTGAATGCCCGCTATGAGCTAGGTAACCCCGGGCTAGTCACTAGCCTCTCTGCCTTTGTAGGATGAGATAGTAACAGTATTTTCTGCAGGAGCATTTGTGAGAAGGAAATTATATACATACTTAGAGCAGGATTTGGAATTTAGTGAGTGGTAAATAAATGCCGCTGGCTGCAGTGAGAGTCACCTGCAGGAGTTCTAAACAGCGACATGGGGATTGCGAACTTCCACCCTACTGAAATTAGGGCCTGGGGAGGTGATAACCTTGTTTGAAGTATCATAGCAAGTCACTGACAGAAGTAGAGAAGGAATTTTGATGCCTTATATTTTAAGGCTTTTAAGTGAAAGATCCATCTGTCAGCTACATAAGCAAGAGATTTTTCTATAATGAATAGTTGCCTTTCACAGGCATCTTTGAAGTTGTCTGACATTTTTCACTTTGAGGCCAGATGCAGGGCAATTTAAAAAATTTAATTTCTTGAGATTTTTAATACCGGACTTCATTCAGCTGGCATTGATTGAGTGAGTGCCTTTTAACACTTTCTGATAAATGGACTTTCTGACATGTCTTCAAGATTTTTTCTCTTTTCATACCAGAGACTTATCGCCCATGCCATAGACTCCACTGAGGGGTCCTTTTTTTCATCTGTGGTGCTGTTTTATCAGCTACTGTGATTACAATGACTTTATGAACAAGAAATAGGTTCCCCCTTAAAGTTGTAGCACTGCAGGTGGAACAGACCTATAATTAAGTCAGTTGAGCAGGAAAGGAGTGGTATTCCTATGAGTCCAAGAAAAGCAAAATAACTTGCCCAAAGTCATTTTGCTTACATAATGCTTCCTACCTTTATTCAGGGAGTTGTAACTGTCACACATCGAGAAGGTGGTTGATGTGAGTTGACCATCATATCTCTGTTGTTTGTTACAAATTGAAAACTTATCAGGGAGAAGGGGGTTAAACAGAATACAGTCAGTGTGGTTGTTATGGTGTGGCCCACCTTAATGAAGGTTGGGATTTGAGTGTCCAGTTGCTCTAAACTTTATATTGGGGAGTGTCCAATGACCCCTACTCATGTCCTCCACAGAGCTGTATGAGACAGGATGGGACCACATTCAAAGACTGTTCATATTCAGACTCCTAGTGGTTCCTACAAGCTTTTGAAGGCTTAATGGGGTCCTGAGTTGATGTTAGCTTCTCCTAGTTCTCCTTGGATCCGTAACAACTACACTGTCACCCTCGTGCGAAAGCCACCTTTTCTTTGGGGCTTTCATTTTGTGCTGTCCTAATCCCCTTCCTGTCCTCCTTCCCCCCAGTTCATTGAGGACTTGGGGGCAGCTGCTCTGAGCCTGAGCTTT
This sequence comes from Scalopus aquaticus, assembly GCA_004024925.1. Classification (NCBI taxonomy): domain Eukaryota; kingdom Metazoa; phylum Chordata; class Mammalia; order Eulipotyphla; family Talpidae; genus Scalopus; species Scalopus aquaticus. The sequence goes on from PVIJ01007672.1 coordinate 27,947, forward strand.
CAAGTCATGCCTGTACTCAAGTCTGGTTCCACCTTTACTAAGGCTGTAGCCTTCAGGAAATTGATTTTGCTAAGCCTCTTTCCTTATTTATAAAAAGAAATAAGCTATTTCATACATGACATTTTTGAGGATGAAACATGATTATGTGTGTGTGTGTGTGTGTGTGTGTGTGTGTGTGTGTATATATATGTCTTCACCTTACCTGACACATAGTGAACATGTAGTAAATACTGTTAAGACTGGAAACATCCACCACCAGAGGCTACTGCAGTAGCCTCTGAGTAGCTTTCCCCAGACCAGGCGTCAGTTTCTTGACTTCATTTTCTCTGACATTCCTTACTTGAGAATAGTCCAGTTTATCAAACCATACTGTTGGCCATCTGTGGGCTTTATCACTGTTTGGAATTTTTCTACATCCAAAATTTGAAAATTTGCTTAAGAGGGCATACTCATTTTCAGTTTCCTTATTCCCTTATTCCAATGGCATTTGTTCCTTGATCTCACTGAGATACCATCTCTGATCTCTCTGGGTGTCAGACCTCGCCAAGCTTCACTTCCTGGGTACCTTGACTCCATGGCACGGCACTCCAAACACTCCATTTGAGGGCCCTATTCCCCTTGTTGCGTCTGCACTGCACATGCCCAGTCGCTGGCCAATCCTCTTATCTCTGGATGGTTTGCTTTTCTTCAAAGGCCTCATATATTTATTATTGAACCAACTAGTACAGAAGCATACAAAGGAAAAATCATTTCCTAATAAAATATAGTCAAAATAGTAGGGATGTTTCCAACCTGATAATGGCAAGATGCAAGTGGGTAAGCAATTAAGACATAGGTAAAAACACTTCTGAAAAGATGTGAGGAGGATTTTGATGTGAGCTTGTGATAGTCCTTTCCTTTCTCTAGTAGACTTAAGTGTAATATCGGGTAGTGGTGATGGTGGTGGGCGAGAATATTGAAGTTCTTTTGTCTTCAAGTTGGAGATGTGTTATTGAGGTGGGTTTTTTTTAAGATTTATTTGTATTTATGCATGTAAGAACTGGGGTATAGGCCAGAGGTGCAGGGGGCGGACATGGGGGTGAGAGGATTCATCAGAGACAGAGCGGGGAGCAGAACAGGTGGATTTACTGAAATAAACTGCTGAAGGGAGTAGCGGGTGAGACAGGGGAGGTCTGCTGCACCATGTGGGTCAGCTCCCTGGCCATGGATTGATCTTGTGCCACAGTGGCTGGCGATAGCTTGATAGTGCTGAGATTTTAACCCGTGTGCCACCAGGGAGGCCCAAGATGTGTTATTGTTAGGGTAAGGAGGTAGGTACTTGGTTGGAGAGCATCCAGGTAAAGACAGCTTCTGGAGTAGTGATCACTTTCTGCAAGATTGGTGTTGAATCTTGTACCATAGCCATGGGCTTGAAAAACAATGATTAATGCCAGGAATGCTGTCCTTGTTTATTTCTCTATTTGAGTCATTTCTGGTTTGAGGAAGAATGTATTGATTTCATGTTTTGGCTTTTCCATTACTGTACTGATTCCTACTGTATGCATATTTGAAATGCCAAAATAAAACCATTCTGCAGCCAGTGATTCTGAAGGCCTGATAACAGATTCTGTTATGGAAATATGCTGTTCATCATATAGAAGCAGATACTTTTGACGCTGAAGTTGGAAATTAGTACCAGTGCCAGAGGAATTCTTAAATTATTAGACCAAACCTTCTGGAAGAGAGAATTACTATTGATTTTGAGTTCCCTTTAAACTGCTTATTTAATGTGATTTTTTTAGTGTTTGTATGTGTAAGGTGCATTTGTAGGTGCCATCAGGAATTTAAGCTCAACATTTTCCACCATATTTTTGATTGATAACCATATCAGCACAAAAGTGGGATGTGGGGTTGGAGAAAAGATAATTTTTGACTACCATTACCTGGGACTGCTTTATGGGAAGAGGTAGTGGTAAAAGCTTGACTGAGCAAATCCTTCCACAATATTCAAAAATAGTTCTTACAGTCAGAAGGAGGTATCTTCTCATGTTTTCCTCCAAAAGTGAGAATCCCTTTTTGCAAAGTAGTTACCAAAATGAGAACTTCTTTAAAAAAACTTACATGTAGTAATTTTGTAGCAACCTGAAATAATGACAACTTAGGAGAGTCTGTTTTTTTTTTTTTTGTGTGTGTGCACTTAAAAAATTCTTCATTTAAAAAAAATTGTATGTTTACTTTGGGACAGGTTGAGAAGCTTATTAGACACTGGGTGGATGCTCATTAAAGACCCTTTCAGTGAGTTCTTGGTGCACATACTTGCCCATGATCTTAGCATTACATCAGTTTTCTCTCTGTCTTCACATCATTTCCCTTCTGTACATTCTTGTGTGCTCTTCTGGCTGCACAGAATGCGCTTTTGCATCTTTTCTTCCCCTTGCACATGAATCATTATTATTGAACCTTCAACTGGCATTTTAATGTCCTTTCCAGAGAAGTCTTTCCCAACACTGCAGACTAAGACCCACTTCATGGTCTTCATCCTGTTCCTCTCCTTTGTCATGCTCATCATAATTGCGTTGTTTTTACCGAATTAATGCTGGTTTATAACATTAATAGGTTTCAATGTGTAGCCCTTTAAATTATTACCTATGTGTATTAGCTTATGTTTGCCACCAGAATTCCAGTTTCTATCCATCACCATATAGTTCACCATGCATCCTTCTTCCCTGAAAAGGTTCCTTTTTTGTTTGATTTAGTTGATGTGTTTTTGTTTCACAGCATATGAGTGAAATTGTATAGTATTTGTCCCTCTTTGTATTACTTATTTCACTAAGCACAGTACACTCTAGCTTCATTCATGTTGCAAATGGCAGGATTTAGTCTTTGTTTTTTTTAATAGCTGAGCAGTATTCCTGTGTGTGTGTGTGTGTGTGTGTGTGTGTGTGTGTGTGTGAGAGAGAGAGAGAGAGAGAGAGAGAGAGAATATGTATATACACACACACACACACACACACACACATTTCATCTTTTGTATCCAAGAGTTGTGGACACCTTAAGTTGTTCCCAGTGCATGACTGTTGTGAATAATGGCTGCAGTAAACATATATCTCTTTAAAACTTTTCCTGAAACAGGGCCTCCCTGGTGGCACAACGGGTTAAGCACTATGAAGCTATCCACAGCCACTGTAGCTTGAGTTCATTCCCCAGCCAGGGAGCTTACCACGTGGTGCAGCGGACCTCTCCTGTCTCCCTTGCTGCTCCCCTCAGCAATGTATTCCGGTCCATCTGCTTGTTCTGCTCCCCACTCTGTCTCTGGTGAATCCTTTCACCACTCCACACCTCTGGCCTACACCCTAGCTTGTATGCATAAATAAATAAATCTTGAAAAAAAAAATCTTTTCCTAAAACAACTTGTAGTTTTGAACTTAAACATGAGTTCAAACTTCATGCCCAGAATGCTTAAATTCACATTACTTGTGTCTTTAGACTTACTGGGCCTTTTAATAACTCAGATAAATCTAACATCAAACCTAACTATAGAGATCAGTAGGTTAGAGATCCAATTTGTAGGAGTTTTATTAAAAGATGACCAGATGGTTGGTCCTGTGTGTCTTAGGGAATGCATTTCAGTCTAATGCTGCCATATTTCCCAGCTGTGCAAGTCAAGCAAAACCTAAGCCTGATTCTCATGAGCACAGTTGTTTTCCAGTTGTTTGATCAGTAGCCTACTTTCCTCTTCCCCAGTTTTTCTGGCAGAACTTTCTGAATCCTATAGAAGTTCAGTGACTTGTTCCAGGAACAATGCTAGGACCATGGTTAAGTCCCTTGATTCCAAGACTCAACCGCAGGGAGAAAAAAGGAGGGAGACCTGGAATTTCAAGTATTCATTAAGGATTGGTTTTCCCCAACCTCATAGGATCGCTAAAAGAATGTTGTATAAGTTCCTGCTTTCAGGAAGCTTCTATAATAAAAATTTCCATGAATTTCCAGCCAAAGCCAATGTCCTCTTTAGCAGCCATCATTGTCACCTTGCCTATGTTCTGCTTTATTTTCTATTGCCTATGTTCTGCTTTAGTTCTATTCAGTTCTTAATCTGGCAGACTGCTTCACCTCTCATTGCCACTACCCATTTCTTTTCTTTTGATAAATATTAAAAGGTTGCTTATGCAAAGAAAAGCTCTTATGGTAGTTACACAGGGCTGTTATTTATATGTCCGAGATCTTGAAAAAATATTTTTGAATCCCTAAAATTGAGGATGTTTTTGATGTCTCTTCCTTTTTTGAAATGAAAAAAAGTTCTTAATTATATACACTTCAGTTTCCAGTGCTTCATTCATAATATTGTCACTGGCTTTATTTTGATAAAAGAAGGGAGGCGCTTTTAGAAACAGTTTTGCTTTGAGGTCAGATGGTTTGATGGGAGAAGCTCCTTCTAATGGAGTATGCACAAAGTGCTTGCACTTAGTAATTCAGTGTAAACTGGATAGTAAGAATTTATTATTTAAGGGTAATTCAGGTGTGAACATGAAAGGGATATTATTGTTACCAGGCAGATCCCTCAGCAATGGGAGGAAGCAGGAGCAGTGGGGTCTTGTTTACCCTGTTGCTGGGCAAAGTCTGTTGACCTTTAATATAGCAAGTATATTTCCTGCACCCTTTCTCTGCCCAAACAAGTTTGTTGTTGTTAATAGACCTTTAAAGTAACAAGTGTGTTTCCTGCAGCTGGCCTCTTTTCCCCCCAAGTCAGAGGTGCCAATCAGACTTATGGGAGGGGCACCCTGAAGGATATTGTGGGCCAGGGTCAGAGGGAGGTGGGGAGCAAACCCCAGAGAAGGTAACAAGCCCCAGAGAAATAAGCGAGCCCCTGAGAAGCAGGAGAGAAACAGAAGAGAGAGCAGAGCAGGAAAAGGTGGGAGAGAAGGAGCAGAGAAGAGAAGCAGGAGAGCAGAGACAGAGCAGAGCAGAAAAAGCAGGAGAAAAGAAGAGCAGAGAAGCCACAGAAAGCAGAGAGCCAAGGAGAGAAGCAGAGAGGAGAGAAGGAAGCAGAAGAGAGGAGTGACCAGCCCCAGAGAGAGAAGGAAGCCCCCAGCTTCCTGCAGAAGAAAGAAGACAGTTCTAGACTCGGAAGAAAGAAGAGGAAGAATCCGTTCCTGGTCTCCAGGGAGAAAAAGAAGCATCCAGTAGCCACTCTCTGAGGAGGGAAAAGAAGCTGGAGGACTCTCTCAGAGACTAGGCCTCGGTCCTGTCTCTGACATTGCCTGAAAGGAGCACCAGAGGCCTGGAGTCTCAGAGAGCTGTTTGTTGATGAGGGACCAGTAGTGAGTATCGCTGCTGGCCGGTGCAGTCCAGCACTTCTGGTGACCAGTGGCGACTCTAGTGGGATAGATGGCCCCTTGTGGACACAGTGAGCACTCTGTTTCCCGTTTGTAAAATAAACCCCATGTTTGTTGTTGTTTCTGTAGCTTGAGGTCCCTTGAAATTATCGCGTGGGTGAGAACCCACAGACAGTGACCTGTCCTCTTACTAGGTACTGCCCTTTGTTGTTTGTGGCCTTTTAGCCTTTTGGGACATTTCGGTGGCTCTTGCCTTAGAGTCTGGGTAGTTGTGTGCCCTTGTCCTCCCACTTCAGTTGGCGACCACGAAGGGACTGGGCACCGTGTCTGCCCCTCCACCTGGTTTCATTATGGAATGCAGTATTTTCCTTCCTAGTATCTCATTGTCTGATGTCACATGGATTTAACTAAGTTTTCTAGCGTTCCTTGAGAATGAGGATATATAGGAATGTTCTTTGTAGCTGCTATAAATATTGGTTAATTGCTCATTGGAGGAAATCGCTCATCTGTGTTCATTGCAGCCTAGTAAAATCTGTCAACAAATACCGAGAACAGAGTGGGTGCAAAGCCTGTGTTCTGGCTTCTGTTTGTAACTATTAAAGAATAAACATAGTCCCTGCCCGCAGCTCACAGATTTGACTTGCAGTTGTTTAAACAGGCAGTATGGCAGTCCAGAAGAGGAAAATTTTAATGCTAGTGTTCTGTGATTTCAGACAAGGTGGCCATGGTTACGGTAGTGCCATTGTGATTACAAACTGAAATAGATTTTGTCTTTTTGAAATCATCTCACAGGTTTATGTAAGGTGACTTTCATTTTACATGCCAGTATAATCTCTATGCAGAATTCACAATGTGGAGATACTGTGCCTGTCCCCAAAGACTTTATGTTAAATGATAAAAGAGAAGCTTGATATTTGATTTAACTTTTAGGCATTTTTTTTAAATAAATTTTTTAAAGATTTATTTTTTATTTATACATACAAGCTGGGGTACAGGCCAGAGGCGTGGGGCTGCGAGAGGGTTCACCAGAGACAGGGCGGGAAGCAGAACAGGCAGATGAGAAATACACTGCTGAGGGGAGCAGCGGGCGAGGCAGGAGAGGCCTGCCGCACCATGTGGGAATCTCCCCGGCCGGGCATCGAACTCGCGTCGCCGCTGCCGACAGCTCAGCAGCTCAGCGCTCAACCACTGCGCCACTGGGGAGGCCCCTGATTTAACTTTTAGGCATTTTAAAAGGAAAAATCTATGATATTGGAAAGATAGGTGTCAAATGATGGTAGAAAAGCAAGGACGTTTACTTGACTTTCGGTATTTGGGTACTAAGGGTGTTGTCACATATGTTTTATTTTCTTTTACGTGAAAATTCTAAGAAATTTTCTCCCATTAGATCATTTTATTTTGTAACCTGGAAGCTGGCCTTGCCTCTTATTTTAAAGTATTTAATTTGGGGAAATGGCAGCTGAAGTTCTCTACTCTTTGAAATACTTATTTTTAAGTATTTAGATTGAACCATTTATTTGTTCTACTTGTGTCATAAAAGCTAAGTTTTTATGGTGCAGAAATTAAAGGATTCTATTTAGCCGTTATTTCAGTTATATCTGTGCCTTTTGGTCTATAATATTTAAAATGAAGAGGGATAACATTATGTTTTATCTTGTAAGTACTTCACCCACATATATGGTCTGTCATAGCACCGTGATAACTTCTGTCAGTTTCTGTCAGTCTGTTAGGCTTGCCATTTAATCAGCTGGGTCTGAATTACTGTGTCTGGAAAGCTGGTGTACATCATTTCTGTTTGGTTCTTGGCCATGGCAGGTCAGTGTGCATCCTTTTAGGTGAAAAATGATAGTATTTGAAGTTGCTGTGGGGAAGAAAGTGTGCTGATGGTGCCCAGGGGCTCGTCAGGTAGAGTGTGCTGCGGTGTTTGTATTCAAGAATTTACCACTGTCTTCCTTTGGTGCTTCACCTGGGATCAGAAATTCAGTATGCTCCCTCTCTTAAAAGGACAGTGCTTGGCAAAGTGACTCTTTAAAAAAGCCCTTCAGAGCCTTTGTTTAAAGCCAGAATGCTCATTTATTAGTTTATTCCCAGAATCATATCTGTGGGCAGGTTAGAGTTGTGGTGGTTACTAGACCAGTACTCATCCCACTATTATTGTTAAGACCCGTATGATGAGATGCTTCTCAGTGAAACAATCAGAACAAGGGATGATGCCATGTAATTAGCATGCAGAACTGGATGTGGGGAGTGTGTTTATAAGCACATGAATACTTTATGCCAGATAAGCTTCTCTGCATTATGCCACCAATATTGGCCTCTCTAGCCTCTAACTGTAGTTGCTGTTTCTGACTCACCCCCTGATGGCTACAGTCTTTTAGGTTTGTTGATGATATCAAGTTGGGGTTTGACTTTGAGGCCATGGATGACTTTACATATATAATTCCACTATGATCCATGTTAATTTCAGAATTTAGCTCATTAGAAGCCAACTTATTTTTATCCTTTCCAATTTATATGTATATGGGAGATTGGGGAAGATGCAGTTTCCTTCATGTTAGCCCTCAGATATAATCAGAGTTTCTCCAGGTCACAGTTTTGAGTTAGCCTTTAGAATATAAATGTAAGGTCTTTCCCTTGACTTGCTGTTTAGGGAGGAAAGCAGAACTGGAAAAAAAGGCAAAAAGATAGCAGGTATCTCACGGCCTCTTTCACTTAACTCAGGACCACTGATGTGGAAGATGTGACTATCCTGGAAACAGCTGATCTCTGCCAAATAGGCACAGCAGCGGGGGGTCTGTGATGAGATACCTAAATCAGTGTCTCCTAGTCCTTGTCCTGTGGGATGTGTTTTCCGAGTGGCACAGCAACTCTGCCGTGAGTTGGTGGTGACCAGGGTGATTAATCAGGTACACTGGCACCACCAAAGTGGGGCCCACACTGGTGGTCAGTGATCCAGGGAAACTCAGGCTCTGGACGAGTTCACTGTTGGAGTCTTGGACAAGCTTTGTGGGCACGGCAACATCAATATTTTTCTTTGTCTTATTTTATATGTATGTAGATTTTGCTAAATGACAAATGAGGGCTGGTTGATTTATGTAGAGAAGAAAATACCTGTGCTTACCAGACAATTTAGTTCTGATGTAATTTTGCCTGCCCTTCTCCTCCCCCTCCCCTCCATTTAATGTCACAGGCTTCTGCATTGTTTCTTTTATATGACTGTCAGGAGAAATTTGTGTTTCCACAGATCCCCTATATAAGCACACTGTGGCCCTCTTCCACATTCAATGCTGTGGCCTTTTAGGTGAAAGGGAAGTCTTTTCACCAGGGTTCAATCAAGTAACAAATTTTAAAAAGAATTAGGCTCTAAGCCTTGCCCTTTTTGTCTGTAAAGATTCTCCTTGGTAAGATGATTTAACCCTAACAACTTCATTACAACTTTCTCCAAATTCAGGCTAAGTAATTATCTTCCTAGTATCTTTCAGGTTGGGTCTTGGCTCCTGGCTTTGCTTGCTTATTTGTTTGCTGTTCCCCACGTCTTTCATGGGGGTGGGGGGCAAGCAGCTGGGAGGACCCCTGCTGGGCGTCTGGTTGGATGCTGGCCCTGCAGTTAATGAGCTGTGTGAGCCCTGGGCAGGTCTGCCTCCAGGGTCTCTAAAGTTTCTTTAGCAGGAAAACAAAGGGCTTGGAAAAATAAATACTGCCCTGGACCAAATGATAAGAAAGGTCATCCAGTGTGCTTATTTTGTGTATTTCTGTGAATGACAGCATAGTGGGAGTCGACATCCCTCTCAGGGCTCCCCCAAACCTCTGCTTGACTCAGGTTGAGAGATTGTACTGAGGCCATTTTAAGCATTGAAGCTGCAACTGGGCAGGTTTGGGAGCCTTCTTCATAGTATTGCTTGTTCTTCCTCCCTTCCCTCTTCTCTCCTTCAGGAGCAACCTGCTTGCCTTCTTACCTTCCTCTCTCAGTGCATCAGCACTCATGTGATGGGTAACACTACCCTCTCAGGTTTGTCACTCTTTGTTATTGTCCAGCCATCTCATCTGAGTTAGTGGGGGGAATAGAGAACTAAAGGAGACTGGCTAAATGATGAAATAATGGTCCTTTTGTTCTGTCTTTTGCTGTAGGCATGGTTTCATATTTCATCTTAGGCTTGGACCATTGTGGTGTTTTTACATGCTCAGAACAATCCTGCTTAGAAATACAGCTCATTATTTAAAGGATTCAGCTGTAATGCCACAGGCCTGTTCTACTTAGCTCCTCCCCCTACCCCCAAAGTTAGAGGTACTAAAGTCCATTGTAGTGTGTGTGTGTTGTTTGATCAGATCCCCAGACATTAGTGTTGAAATGTAGTCCTACTGTATTCATTTTACGAATGCTTATAAAGAATGTTTCATTCTGATAACCTTCTAAAATGTTTCCCTTTTTATATAATCAGTAGCAGCTGTGAAACATGCCTTTAACTATGTAATGTCCTTCTTAACTATTAGCATTAAAACAGAGAATCCAAAAGATTTCTTTTGATGAACTTGAGTTTGGAGACCCACATTGTGATGCCAGACATCTTACAGCAACGTGCCCAGATTTAGCTTACAACCTTAATTAGATGTGGAATGCTGAGAATGCACTGTTAGGGTTTTTCAAACTTTTATAACAAGGCAGTGAAATTCTGATTCCTTTATTAAGTCATAAAACATCCCTGTTTTTTAGCATTTAGTTTCCCATTTTAGTTTGTCTATAGAAAATTAGAACTCAAGATAGCTAAATGTTAAGCAATCTGTTTGAACACAGGTTACCTCTTATATTAATATGCAAGTTATATTCTGACTTACAACCCTTAATTCTTCTTCCCTACGCTCCCTTTCTCTTTAGAAGCAAAGACTGTTGAAAATGTTAAAGGCTGTGCTGAAGAAGAGCCGAGAGGGAGGAAAGGGAAGCAAGAAGGAAGCAGGTATGTGTACAAGAATGAGTTGCACGAGCATGGGGGTATGAAGTTGCAAGACTCCAGATTGGGTGGATTTCACTGCTTTGGAATGGGTCAGAGAAGTGATCTGGCTTAAAGCAAATAATAGCATGCTGGAGGCTATAAGAAATGAAATATATTTCTGAGCTTTCCTATGAGAAGTGACTTTGAAAATTGAGTTGGGTTGTGACCCCAATCCTTCCCCAGAAATCTTTTAAGGTTCATAATTTTAACAAGTCACTTACACTGAGACAGTAAAGTTACTGACATTGAGGGATAGCAGGTGTGTCCAGGAATTTGGTTTCTAGAAAGCTTTTACCCTTTTCCCACACATGATTGTATTTTATATGTTTGACCAACTGCTAGCTGACTGGTCCTCATCTTTTGAGTATCAAATTTTCCTCCTAACAGGTGTGGCCACACTCAATGCCAGACTGCTAGTTTTCATTTTGATGAGAGCTGCTTAATTTGCCTTGAATTTCATTCCTGTTTGTAGAGCTCTGCTGCATGTGTGCTCACCGACACTCTGTACTGCATTCCATGTGATAAACTCCTCTAAGGATATTTTGGTGACCAGTCAAGTGTTTCACCCTATTTCTCTTGCTAGAGCTACATAATGTTTACCTATATTACTTAATAAAAATCTGTTAGTTCTGGATAGATTTCCCTAAAATATGTCATTTCTTTCTGTAATGTAATCTTAATCCAGAGAATGACTAGTTTTCTAAGTTTTTATATATGAAATATTTCAGCTTTAATTTTTATTAAAATATAAAATAAGCATGCTTATTACCAAATAGCACTGAGTTACGTAGTTAACTCTAATCCAAAGAATCTTGTAATACCTTGTGATATTTTTTAAGTTCTGTTAGTTTGGCTAAAATCTGTAGTTTTTGTGCATATATAAAAGAATAAGTAGCTTATAAACTTTTTGTTTATATGGAATCTCGACAAACTTTTTATTAATTGGCCCTTAAACCATTTCTGCAAAATGAGAAACTTACCTTAAAAGTTAGAGACTTTATTCTAATGCTGTTAAGATTCCATTAGAAGCTTCTCAGTAATGCCTGGGTAAGAAGATACAAAGAAAAAAAGAAACCAGTTTTTAATGATAGAAACAGGAGACCATAGTTAGCTTTTAACCTTAGAAAATCCACCCCCAGCTTTGAATAATTAATTAGATACGTTACTATGGAGAATTTTCAGTTGACATAATTTCTATTCAGGGTGGACATTTTCACCCTCTGCTTGGGTGAAGGCCAAAACATCCTTTTCTGTAGTTCTCTGAATGCTGTTTAAAGCAATTTTTTTTTTTTTCCAGTTTTGGCTCATCTGGCACTCATCTTAAGAACTTTGTGCTTCTTTAGATGCCTTTGTAATTTCTAGCATAAAGTTACATCCTAACCTGTCCGTTGGACTAGAGCTGCCAACCAGTGGCTTATTTTTCTCAGGACCATGGTTTCCAAGCCAAAAGCCCCTACTTAGTAACAATCACTTACAATAGACCACTCTTTTTGGCCAGTGCCAGACTCATGAAATAACAGTATATTAATGACTTTCAGCACCCTGCCTTTCAGACAGGTTAGACAGGGACATAGTTTGCTTCTGAAGCTTTTCCAGTTTTTGAGCATGTGAATTTTGGGTTGATTTCCTTCTCTGGTCTTTAGGAGCAACTACTGCTTTTTCTGAATCATTTCATCATAATAATTCCCACACAATTACTTTTTACTAATGCAAACCAACTATTGGGAACATTTCTCATAAAACATCTGTATGGTATGTGCCTTTTTCCTCTTAACTAGAACCTGGTTGTATTACTTGGGGAACAAAGCAGATGGAATTTTAAATGTTGATGAAGTTATGTCACAAGATGATTGGGAAAAATACTTGGAATTTAACCATTCATATGTTGAGCTCTGTGCCAACTCTAATTATGTGAGTAAAGCGTAACTGTTTCTCTGTAAATTAAAGCTAGCTAATCTACTGAGACTACTTTGAAACTTGGATAATAATATTTCCTGCAATGTGGAAATATTTTCCCGTACTGTTTCCAGTTAAACCAATCTTTGTTTCAAAGACAAAGGAAAATTCATTTTTATGTACTTGAACTCACAATCATAGAAATTTAGGAAATATTTGTCTGAAATACTGAGTTCAGCTTTTCATGTCCTTTGTAGATTGTTTTTATAGATAGTTGAATTACACTTTAATGTCGAATCTGTTTTCAGAGTTTGGAAATATCACTGAATTAAATTCTTCAAAAGAGGAAAAGATTTCTGAAGTATTGAGAAGTTGTCACACCCTCCACTCCTATCCTTAAAAGAAAATGTCACATGTCTATTTTTTTTTAAAGATTTATTTATTTATACATACAAGCTGGGGTACAGGACAGAGACGTGGGGCGGCGAGAGTGTTCACCAGAGACAGAGTGGGGAGCAGAACAGGCAGATCCGAAATACACTGCTGAGGGGAGCAGCGGGCGAGGCAGGAGAGGTCTGCCGCACCATGTGGGACTCTCCCAGCTGGGCATCGAACTAGCTGCCGACAGCTCCACAGCGCAGTGCTCAACCGCTGCGCCAGCAGGGAGGCCCTGTCACATGTCTATTTTATACTATTGGTAAAGTTTTAGCTAATACTGAAATACAAGTAGCATGCATATAAAATAATTTGAAAAGTATACCATGAGATGCTAAAAAGACTATGGAAAGTCATTGCGTGAACTCTAAAAATAGCAAGATTCTTTTTTTTTTTTAGAATAGATTTCCCGTATTATTTTTTTGAGAGAGGTGGTATTTCAACATTGTATATGATTTAGAGGAATAGGTTCACACCTCCTCAGATGGATATCTATTCACCACATCCAGCCTAAAAGACTCTTATCCTTTTACCATGGGCCAATCAATATTCCCTGTATAGTAGCCTGAATTCTACAGTTATATTTCTAGGGTTTGTTTTTAGTTTTTTCAGTTCCTTTGTTTAATTTCTTTATACTCCACATATGAGTGAAATCATCGGTGTTGGTCTTCTGACTTATTTCACTCAGCATAACCCCCACCAGTTCCATCTATCTTGTCTGAGATGGTAAGATTTTACTTTTTTTTTTTTTTATAACTGCATAGTATCCTATCATGTGCATGTACATCTTAACCTACTCATCTGTCATTGGGTACTTAGGTTATTTCCATAACTTGGCTATTGTAGAAGTGTTGCAGGGAACGTGAGAAGGTATATATGTCTTTGAATTAGTGGTAGTTTGTTTTTTTTTTATAAATACAAAAGAATGGAGTGACTGGATCACATGGTGTATCTATTTTTTATAGTTTGAGGATCCCCCATATTGTTTTCTTTAGGGATGGGACAGTCTACATTCCCACCAACAGTGTATGAGGGTTGCTTTTGCTTTTTTCCTACACATTTGCCAACATATGTAGTTCACGATTTTTCTGATATTGCCATCACGGGAGTGAGGTGTGGTATCTCACTGTGGTGCCTTTTTTTTTTTTTAAAGATTTATTTATTTATGCATACAAGCTGGGGTGCAGGCCAGAGTTGTAGGGGGTGAGAGGATTCACCAGATACAGAATGGGGAGTAGAACAGGGAGACTGACTGAAGTATAGTGTTGAGAGGAGTAGTGGGCAAGGCAGGAGAGGTCTGCTGCGCCATGTGTTAAGCTCCCCAGCCAGGGATCGAACTCCTGTCAGTAGCTCTAGATAGCTCCATAGCACTGCGACTTAACCTGTTGTGCTACCAGGGAGGCCCCTTGTTTTTTTGTTTTTTGTTTTTCTAAAGATTTATTTTTGCATGCAAGAGTTGGGGTGTAGGCCAGAGGTGTGGGGTGGTGAGAGGATTCACCAGGGACAGAGTGGGGAGCAGAATGGGTAGATTGAAATACACTGCTGAGAGGAGCAGTGGGCAAGACAGGAGAGTTCTGCTGCACCATGTGGGAAGCTCCCTGATGGTGATCGCACTCATGCTGTAGCTATAGCTTCATAGGATGAGACTTAACTCCTTACACCGCCAGGGAGGTCCTCATTGTGGTTTTTATTTGCATCTCCCTGATAAGTGATGCTGAACATATCTTCAGGTACCTTTTGGCCATCTGTATGACTTGTTTGGAGGAGTGTCTGCTTAGCGTTTCTGCCCATTTTCTGATTGTATTCTTTTTATTGAGTTGTATGAATTCTTTTTAGATCTTGGATATTAGCTCCTTGTTGGATGTATGATGTAAAAATATTCCATTCCGTAGGATGACTTTTCATTTTAATGATTGTTTCTTTTCTGTGCAGAAGCTTTTTAGTTTGATGTAGTCTCAGTTGTTTATTTTTGCTTTTCTTTTCCTTGCTGTTGGCGTTAAGTCCCCAGGACAACATGGAAGCCAGTGTTACGTAGTGTGTTGCCTGTGCTTTCTTCTGTATATTTTATGATTTCTAGTCTTACATCCAAATCTTTAAATCCATTTTGAGTCAATTTTTGTGAATCGTGTGAGAGAGTGGTCTCATTTCATTTTTTTGCATGTGGCTGTTCAGTTTGCCCAGCATCATTTGTTGATGAGACCTTCCTTTCTCTGTTGTATACTTCTGGTTACTTTGTGGTAGATTAACTCCCCATATAACTATAAGTCGAAAATGGTTATAGCAGAGTAAAAAGTGTTTTGTAGAGGCTATAGAATCATGTCAGAATGCAATTAAAAACTTAAAAAATTTTTTTGGAAAGCACATTTACCTGTTCCCACTGTTCTGTGATTGCAAATGAGCACTATATTTTTTTATTGACTTTGAGTTAGGCTTAAAGGAGCAGAAATCAATACTAAATTATAATGTGGGGAGGCCAAACAAGGGCATCTATTTTTTTCTCTCCCTGATGTTACATTAGGATTTTGATCTGAAACAAGCTAATGAGTTGTTACATTTATTTTGACATTCTCCAGAGTCATCTACAACCTTCTGTCACATGTCTCTCTAAATGATTTTTACCCTCAGAAAATTTTCAGGTTGCTATCATTAAACAATTATTTAAAGATAAAATAATTATTGCTCTCTGAGAATCGTCTGATATCAAATCTGGATCTAATGAGAGTTTAGGGTGACTCTTTGAGCAACATGGAATATTAATATGTGTACACCTGTGCTGTTGAGTAACTGAATAAGACAATCTTGTTTTTTCATAGAAACAAAAACTTTGTCAACTTAGAAGTGTACAAGTCTTGTATTGAAGAAAACAAAACATCGCTGAAATAAGGAAAGGATAGGAAAACCTATAAGTAAAAAGGAATAACATTCCTGAATGGGCAAGTTCATTATTTTAAATTGACAAGCTCTTAAAAAATTATTTTATCGATACATTATACCTAATCCCCAATGAAATCCTGAACTATGTTCTTTTTAAGACTTCATTATTTTTAAGAGCAGCTTTAGGTTCATAGCAAAACCTAGAGGCAGGTGCAGAGCTTTTCTCTATCCCCTGCCTCTACTTGCTCATAGTGGTTCCTGTTATCCATAGTCCCCCACCACAGTGGTTCATTTGTTACAACTGATGAACCTACATTGACACACAGTCACTCAAAGACCCTAGTTTACATCAGGCTTCACTCCTGTACATTCTGTGTTTGGACAAATGTATAGAACATATACCCAGTATTATCAATCACAATAGGAGAGTTTTCACTGTCCTAAAAGTGCCATTTCTTTTTTTTTTTTAAACACAATATCACCAGTTGATTTAAAAATTCAACTCGAAGAGAAACATGCTTAAACATACCCTAGGGGGAAAAATGAGAGTGAAGCAGAGGCATCTAAATGGCTAAACCTGGTTCCCATGACTGACTTCTAGCTATAAGAGGCTGGACAGGAATGTATTTGAACTTCTAGCATCATGAGGCCAAAGTGGCTCTTACCTCCCACCAGTATGCCTGCTGCGTAGGGTTCTTCACTTATAGACACTAGGCAGGTCTGCTACTTCAAAAATGTAAACAAGCATAGACATCTAGTATAGCTTGTTATAATAGCTACTGTTACCTCATAGCAAGGAAATGGTTCTGTGCAGCTCATTCTTTGGACCATCCCCCTCTTTTTCTTTCTACTGGTCTCCATTGTAGTTTATCTAACATCTGTGAAAAAATGAAAGCTCAGTTGATTGCGCTTTGGTTTTTTTTCTTTTAACCCTGCAGAGACTGGAAGCCTAAGGGGCTACTTCTGGGGGCTACTCTATGAGACCGTTTTCCTGACTTCGACCAATCTGGAAACCATACTTTTTTTCTTGCCCTAACCAGCTCTTCTAGTCGTTCCATATTGGTGTGAAAGTAGTTCTAAGTTGAAGCAGAAGAACAAAGTTTGGTAAAATTTGAACTGTGGTATTGCTGCAATTAAAATATGGACTGACTAAGAAAAGATTGCTTATTATGCCAAAATAATTGTTCATTAATGTGTTATTTTTTATTTAAAATTTTTTTTTTTTAAGCAAGGGGGCTTGGTTTAGAGCAATTTATCCAAAAACAGCAACAGCAACAACAAACTTTTGACCTTCACCTTTTTTCATTGTTAAAACCCACCTGGTTTGTTACATACACTTGTAATGGTATTAATTAAGGCATGGGATAGTCTCTAAGCTTGAGTGTGGACTGAATTAATCTGTTAACTTTGCATCTAATCCTTCACTTTGAATTTGTAGTAAAAGGAAGCTGTTTGCTGCTAAAGTTTAAAAGTCATTGAGGTGATTGTTAAATGTGGTATTTTAAGCCATTCCAGACTGCAGTCTGCTTTTCAGTAGTACCTTCTAAAAATGCCTCACTACAAACACTGCTTTGTTTTATCCAGAAAATATGAAGCTGCTTTTGATTACTCTGTGCTGCATTGCCCATTTTCTGTGGTTGTGGACTATTATTTAGGAATTTAGTGCAGTGACTCTCTTGCTGAGCTATGGATATTTGGTATCTTGTTGTTAACTGACTCCAAAAGTTTTCCAAGCAACAAAACAAGCGAAATAATTCAATGTAAAGATACTGTGTTTCTTTTTTACTGGGCATTTAAACATATTCTCCAAAATATCAGGGTGTGATTTAAACAGTGGAATAAGTCTGATTTTTTAGTAGGAGTAGGAAAGTTGTTTCCTCTGGTTTGATCAGTTCCTTTGTCATTTTTCTCTCGGCTCCTCAGACATGTTGCAAAGTCCAGAAAAAGCTCAGACCTTGGAATCAGAAGACATAGGTTCAAAACCCAACTTGATCACCTTTCCTGTTTACTTGAACTTGGACAAATTAACCTTGCTATGCTCTCTGACAGGGATGTTGTCAGAGTTAAATAACTATTTTTGTACAAGTGCCTAGCTTGTCATCTGATGTCTGCACAATAATCAACAGAGTTTTGCTTTCTTGAGAAAGCTATGTGGTTGTGATACCTTAAAGAACAAACAAAACCCTTTAAAACTTATTTTTTTCCCTATTGAAGAGAAAGCAGGAATGATCTCAGACAAATACTGATTCTGCCATTGACTTCGGATACAGGAAAAACTGCGTCATTTGTCAAATGGTGCTTTATACTTTGAAAAACGCCAATTATTCCTTTTAGCTTATGTCAAGTACTTCTGCCCTTTTCCTTGTGAACTTAAATGAAAGACTTATCCCTTGCTTACAAGATTTAAAGAAGTTAGCACAAGCAACTTTAAGAATAGATTTCTAGCTATAGTTTCTAAAGTTTTTGAGAGATTTCATCTCAACATGTCCTTAATGAAGGTCTCTATATGTGGAAGACCTCATTTCCCATCTTTTTTTTTTTTTTTTTGTAGATTCCCATATGTTTTATGGAAATACAAAGGGTGAAAGGGTTATCAAAAGGAACAAATGCTTAGCATTTTTTGTGTGTCAGGCACCTACACGGAAGGGACTCAGCTGGTGAAAGGGGCATAATTAAAGAAAACTGCACTGAGAGGAAGGTGAAATTAAGATTCATTCTGAATCTTGTACTTTTTATGGCCAGTGGGACCTCCAGAATGTCCCAGCATACTGAATCATCATAAAGAATTTGGCCAAAATCTCAATAACAATTCTTTACTTGGGTCTCTTTTGTTCATATATTTGTAAATGCAATAGGAAACATACTAGGGAAATAGAAATGAACAATTCAGAATATATTTTTTGGTCAAATCTAATTTCATTTCACAGTATTTTTTTTCTTCTATTACAGCTACTTTCCTATTTAAAAAAAAAAACTTAGTTTGTATAAACTACTTTTTTGGGTATAGACTACTTCTCAAAGAACTTTGTCATGTGTGACTTAATTCCCATTTAAAAACTTCATATTCCAATTTTAAGTGACCTATTTGCATTTCCTAGAAGAGGAATTCCAAAGTTTAATTGCTGTTTTACAAATGAATAAAAAACTTGATTTGATATACTCTCCTGGCAAATACAGTTCCTGATGGCGGGGAGAGGTAGGCTATCAAAGATTTTGACCTAGATCAACTTTTGTTTTGGTGGAACACGATTTTAAACCTGCTTTTCTTGAAGGGATGAGAACTTAGGCCTTGCAGTTGTCCTACAGGATCAACATGAGGAGTATTCAGTTGGGTAGACTTAGCTCTGGTGTAGAGCTTTCAATTGAGCAAACCTTATTTGTATCACAATTTATGGAGTTAGAAAATAGGATCTGATTCTCTCCACTCTTTAATCCAGTGTCCTCCCCTTTTTGGTGGCAGGTTAGGACCTGTATAGATTCAGAGATTTTGGCCCATGTTGGGGACCGTGCTACTGTTTGTCTTAGGGATAAAGAAAAAGCAAGATCTGAAAAACTAGGCTTTAATGCTTTCCTCTTTTACAGCTTATTTGTGTCAAGGTTGCCTACTTGATAAGGAGTTTGGGAGCATCAGATTGCTAGATTTGATGTAAGGTGTGAGACCGTCTCTGAACAGGGTGCTTGGGAATGACACCACCTGTGATGGGAGTCATTGAACATAGGTAGTTGGGCACTTGTCTGGATGTGTTTATATTTCTTGGTACTGACTGGTGGCAGAGGCCAAGAAGAGCCTGGATGCAAACTTCGGATTAAGGATGTTGAGAGAGCCACCTTTATATGGCAGACTTCCTGATGATTGTATTTTTATTTCATTTCTCAATATTAAAAAATTCATGTTAATGATGAATTGTTTCTCACCATCCCCCTTCCCCAACTGAATTTTCTAGATAGCTTTAGAGGTATATAGACAACTTTTTCTCAAGTACCAAATGTTAAAAAATATTTCGATTTTACTTATTTTTTTTAATGAAGTATCTTTTCCTTATCCTTGTTAATTTTTTGACAGTATAGGATTTCTCCCCTCAGGTGTGTTCACTGTAATGTTGTTGGCGTGCAGGTCTGAGGGGTGTCCCGGGGCCCCCAAGCTTACATGCTCTAAATGGGTCCTACCATCTGCTACATAAGGAGAAAGTACATTCTTAGTGTGAAAGAACTTTAAACAAATTGTGTGCATAGAGAGTGAAGAGAAGGAAGGGTAATAGTTTGCCAGTTAAATGCCAAACGTTATCTATCCCTCATGGGTAAATAGCTAGCCAAACAGGGTTTTCTCAAGGCTAGGCTGGTGAGGCCTGAAAACTTACCACAAGTCCAAGGCACTTTCTGGCAGGGAAACACAGGAAAAGGGCAGAAAGTGATAAGTCTGAGACAAAAGGAGTAAAATCAAAGTATAAAATCAAGGTAATAGTTACTATTGTCAGCCTCCCCGCAAGCCTCTCATTCACTTCTCTTCCAAGCGTGTCTACATGTTTCAACTCCATGAGTCTTCTTTCATATTTCCCAAGTCCCTGGTGCAAGTCCAAAGCCGAGAAGCAAGTAGGCCTTCTTTTTCACATGTCTCTGCTCTCCATACCTTGTCCAAGTCTCCTCTCCAAGACAATTTTTCAATCTTCTTTAGCTTCTCCTCCCCACTCAGCTTTACCCTTCATTGGTGGGGGCAGGGAACATGGAACCTTCCCATTTTATGGAGATTACACTCTGTAACAATAGTTCTCCCACCACCAAAGCACAAAGCCCATTGTGCTCCTCCACACCTCAGTTTCACCTCTCTCTCCCTCTCCCCTCCTGGATGCCTCAGATCTGTGGTCAGCTTCCAAGGTTTTGTCTTTGTCTGATTGCTCCATATTCCACATATAAGGGAAACCACCCAGTATTTATCTTTCTCCTTCTGATTTAATTTGCTTACCATAATCCTTTCTATTTCCATCCATGTTGCTGCAAATGGTGTGAGTAACTTTTTTGATTACTAATATTCCATTGTGTTTATATATCATGTCTTGATCCATTCATCTGTTTTGGGGCATTTAAGTTGTTTTGTATCTTGGCTATTATAAATAGTGCTGCAATAAGCATAGAGTTGCAGGCTTCCTTTTGAATTAGTATTTTCGTGTGTTTTTTTGGTAGATATCTAAGAGTGTAATTGCTGGGTCATACAGCAGATTCACATTTACTGTTCCAAGGAACCTCCACACAGCTTTCCGTAGGGAGCTGGGGCAGTCTGTATTCCCACCACAGTATGAGTTCCTTTTTCTCTGCTTTCTCTCCAGCACTTTTTTCTGTTTTGTTTGTTTTAATACCTATGGGCCATCCTCAAAGGTGTGAGGTGGTGTTGCATTGTGGTTTTGACTTGCATTTCTCTGATGATAAATTTTTTTTCATATGCCTGTTGACCATCTGCATATCTTCTTTGGAGAAGTGCCTATTGAGCTCTTCTGCCCAGCTTTTGATGAGATTGTTTGATTTGCTTTTGTTGAGTTGTATGAGCTCTTTGTAGACTTTGATATCAGTCCCTTGTCAGATGTATGGTGTACAAATCTTTTCTCCTACTCAGTAGGATGTCTCTTCATTTTGGTTACTGACTCTTTTGCTGCTAGGAGCTTTTTAGCTTAATGTAGTCCCAGTTGTTTATATTGTCCTGTTTTCCTTGCTGCCAGAGAGGAATCCTTAAAGATGTTTCTGAAGTTTATGTCATAGTATTTTGCCTATGTTTTCTTCTTTGTATTTTATGGTTTATTTTGATTTTTCATGGTACATTTTGTTGTTGAGGCTACTATGACAAAATATCATAGACAAGTGGCTTAAACAACAGAAATTATTTTCATTGCATTTCTGGAAGATAGAAATCTGAGATCAGGGTGCCAGCATGATCTGGTTTTGGTAAGGGTTCTTTCCGGCCTGAAGACAGCTGTCTTCTCCCTGTGTCCTCACCTGGGGGGCAGGATGAGAAAGAGAGGGAGAGGAGAAAGGGTTTGCTAGCGCGCTGTCACCTCTCCTTAGACAGTCACTAATTTCTTGAGCACCCCTCCTAACCCAAGACTTCATTTAAACCTAGTGTACTTCCCAAAGGCCCCCTTCTCCAAATAATACCTCAGTGGGGAATAGGGCTTAAACATATGAATGGGAAGGGAGGGGGGAAAACAATTCAGTCCATAGCATTTATCTTTATTCTGAATATAAATGTAATACCATTTTTTTTGGTATATATTTTTATTGTTGTTTATGTCTTTTATATTTTGTATTCTCCTTGGGTAACCCGCCACCAATTCACCCATGATCCATCCGTGGTCCCTTGTGTCCTTTTCTACTCCATTTTGTGCCCTTATCCTCCCCCTCCCCCCACCTCCTCAAGTGTCTCCTATTTGGTTTCCCTATAGTCCTGTTATAAGTGAAACCATTCGATATTTTTCTTTTCCTTTCTGGCTTATTTCACTGAGTATGATCCCCTCTAATTCCATCCATGTTGCTGCAAATTGCATGTGTTTATCTTCTTTCCATGCTGAATAGTATTCCATTGTGTATATGTACCACATCTTCTTGATCCAATCATCTATTTTTGGACATCTGGGTTGCTTCCATACCTTTGCTATTGTGAACACTGCCGCAATGAACATATGGGGGTGCATGTATCCTTTTGGATTAGTGTTTTTGTGTCCTTTGGGTAGATTCCCAAAAGTGGGTAATACAACAAAACACCATTTTATGTAATGTAATTGAGGAAGAAACAACTGCTGTCAATTAGATTGACATAATACTTTTATCACTTAGGATGTTTGTTATACTTGAGATTTCCTTTATTTAGAGAGTTATTTTTTGCTCATCTGATTTTTTTTTTAAAATAAAATAGAAGGAAAATGTGAATGAAATGGTTAAGGTACTTAAAAAAATTCATTCAAAGCCTGATTCTTCTAGGTTCATCTTCTAGTTACTGTCAATAACCATTCTCCCTCAGCCCCCTCATTGTCTTTTCCACCATTAGGAGTTTTGTTGATGTAGCATTTCTTGAGTACTTCATTTTCCATAAGATAAGCTTTCAAGCTGCATTATACATTTTTGATGCCTTTTTTTTTCACGTTTTCAAAAGGTTTTAATGAAAGGCTTTCAGATAAAATCCAAGACTTTTATTTCTTCCACAATAGACCTTAAGTAAGTTGGTTGACATCTGGAAGAGGTTACAATTGTATAGTCACTCTAGCAGATGCAATAACCTAGGTTTAGTGTGGCTGAGATATTATTCAGTTTTAAAAAGTTAAAGAAAGAATGAATATATGGGCCTTTGAATCAATGTCCAATACCGTGTGTGCACATTATAGAAAATTTGGAAAATACTGTTAAGAATAAAGGGGGGAAACCCAGGAATTTCTCCATCTTTTGTTTATCTTTTTAAAATATAATGTCTGAGTCTTTGAAAAATGCCTGATGGTTTATTGTGCTACTACGTCATGATTTTGTCTTGGTGTATTTTAGTTGTGTCCATGTTTTTTTTCTCAGTCATTAAACCTGTAAAACAGATATTTTTGTACAAATCGGATTAATTCAGTAGACTGTTTCTAGACATGGAGTAAATAGTCAAAGGAAATGAACTTGTGTAGAAGTGCATGTTCTTTTTTGCCACATTGTTTTCCAGAAGGGTTGTATTGGTCACCACCTGTGTATGCAGCATATGAGCTGCCTGCTTGCATGGCTTTTATGGGTATTGGGTATTTGTGAATTTTAATAATCTATGCTAATTTTCTGGGCTAAAACATATTTATTTAAATCAGCATTTCTTTGCTATTGGTAGACCTCTGCAAATATTTAATGCCCATTTGTATTCCCTTGTCAATGATTTTTATTTGCATTTTCATGTATTTTTTTAAAAAGATTTTTTTTAACGATTTATTTATTTATGCACACAAGCTGGGGTACAGGCCAGAGGCATGGGGCGGTGAGACAGTTCACCAGAGACAGAGTGGGGAGCAGAACAGGCAGATTGACGGAAACACACTGCTGAGGGGAGCAGCAGGCGAGGTAGGAGAGGTCTGCTGTGCCATGTGGGAATCTCCCTGGCTGGGCGTTGAACTCGAGTTGCTGCTGCTGACAGCTCCATAGCGTGGCACCCAACCGCTGCGTCACCAAGGAGGCCCTAAAAAGATTTTATTTTTATTTATGCACACAAGAGCTGGGATGTAGGCCAGAGGTATGGGGTGGTGAGAGGATTCACCAGAGACAGAGTGGGGAGCAGAACAGGTGGACTAACTGAAATACGCTGCTGAGGGGAGCAGCAGGGCGAGGCAGGAGAGGTCTGCTGCGCCATGTGGGAAGCTCTCTGGCTGGGGATCAAACTATCGCTGCTGTGGCTGCTGATAGCTTCATAGTGCTGAGACTTAACCCCTTGCGCCATCATGGAGACCCTCATGTATTTTTCTATTGGGAATGTGTGAGGCTCCTCAGTCTGGTTCTTCTTTTTTCCTAGAGTGGCCCCTGCTGTGTAGTAATGGGGTTTTCTTATAAAGTCATTCATAGGGACGTGTTCACTGAAGTTGCTCATAGTGAAATTGCATGTGTTCTCTGGGTATAAGTGTCTCTCTACATTAAGATTTCTTGATTGTGCCAAGGCTAGAGATCTGCTAGTCTAATTGGCTTGTATTCAAGAAATTTATAGAGCAACCAAAATAAAAGCATAAAACCTACTCACATGAATCATTGGGTTTCCACAGTACTTGATAGCATTCTGTCCCTGTGCGTGGCCCAGAGCCTGAATGCTTCCTGCTACCTAGATGTGCTGCAAGCCAGACTCTGCTGAGCTCCTAGCAGCAGGCAGGGGCAGCTCCAGAGAGTTAAGCATTTTCTTTATAAATCACTGTATTCTTAAATATTGAAAGTTTGTATCCATGGCACATACTATTAGATTATTATCTGTAGGGATTTTTTTTCCCAAGCTAATTTTAAAGTAATGAGATAAAAGATTTTAGATTTGGAAAGATCTTAGACATCGAATTCAGTGTCCTCATTTTTGGAGGAATATTTGGAAAGGAGACACTGAACAGCTGCTTAAGGTCATATAGCTGGTTAAACAATAATGGGATCAAAGTGTAGTTTTTGACTCCAGACTAGTTCCATTTCTGTGTCTCTGGCTACCTTCCTTAATTTTATCTCCAGCGATGACTGAGTAAATGCAAAGGAAGATATATCCCTGAAACAGAAGATAGATTTCCTTTATAATTTATCTCCAGGCATATCTATTTTGATGTTTTTAATTCTCTAGAAGTTTCCCCTTAACCCTTAGATTATTTTGGAGGGTCTTACATGGTCTTGTATGGGAGAAAGAATTTTCCTTCTGTCTTTTTAAATTCTTTGACTAATAATAAAAATGACATAAGACAGATAAACTGGAAAGACTTAAATTTCATACATACATAAACCTCATAACAATATGAGACTGCTTGATAGACAACTGGGGTTTATAAGCAATCTTGAGCTTGGGAGAATACATTGGAGGTTTGGGACTTCAAAGGAAGAGCAGGGTATTTCACAGGACTATAGGAAGAACAGATGTTCGGTGATTAGATGACGTTTGTCTTGCTGTACAGGTAGGTCATTCAGATAAAAAGTTGCCTGCCTAGACTTCCTATCTACATTCTTCAGTAGTTAGGGAGAGGTAAGTTTGTCCTTGAATCTGCTGGATCTTAAATGGCTTCAGCTTGAAATAATCCATGTGCCAAACTGGCACACTTGGAGGTAAAATTTCTGAACCCCTTCCAGTTATCTTTATTTCCCTATAGCTTAAAATAAAAATATTATGTACCGTAGATTTACAGTACTATGTAAATTTTTGGAGTATAGCTTTGTACCATGTATATCCATGAACCACATTAAAGTCAGTTTTTGTTTGGTGTCCTCAATTCTGTTATGAATCCATCCTAGTTTTGGTGAAGCCATTCAAATACTGCATGTGTACTAGTTTAAAAATAATGCACAATTATTTTTAAAAAATCTATACAATAGTATTGAAAGTAAAGACATTGTTCCCATTTCTTCTTTCTCTTTTTACTCCCCAGAGACAGTTGATGTTAAAAGTTTTTAACTGGTTCTTCTTGTATGTTTTCTATGCATATACATACATGTGCATGCATATACATACATGTATAGATCCTTAGAAAAACTCACATGGACTTTACAGTGTTTTATTTTGTAAATTATGAGGGTTGGGGCTCCCTGGTGACCCAGAGGTAAGTCTCAGTGCTACCACTGTGAAGGCCCACCGCAACAGCCTGAGTTTGGTTCCCAGCCAGGGAGCTAACCCGCATGACATAGCAGACCTCTCCTGTTTCGCCCGCTGCTCCCCTCAGCAGTGTATTTCAGTGGATCTGCCTGTTTTGCTCCCCACTCTGTCTTTCAGCTCCCCCTCTCCCCACCTCTGGCTTGTACCCCAGTTCTTCTACACAAAAATAGAAATCTTAAAAATTATGAGGATCATTGAGTACATTTTAAGGCTTTCCCCCCCCCATCAGCACATATTAACGTATAGGCTTTTAAAAGTTGCTGAGTTTTATATTGGATGCGTATTTTACAATTTATTAATCTCCTGCTTTCATAAGAATGGTTGTAAGAAAAATCATTGGCTAATAAGTTTGATCATTTATAAATTTCCTAGGTTTTAGAAAATTGCCCTTCAGAAAGGTGGCATTAAGTTTATAGTTCCACCTTCAGTATTAGGGAATGCTTGTTTATTCATATGCTCACCAACAGAAGTTATAGTGAAGCCTTTGTCATGTTTATCAATATGACAGAAAAAATGATATTGTGTTTTAATTACACAGTTCCTTAGAATGAATTAAGACACATTTTTATGTTTATAGGCATTTGAAATCATACTACCTGGTTTTGTCTTTGGACTGTACAGCTCTGTGGACTGAGCAAATCATTTTTTTGTACCTGATGGTTTAAATGAGGTAATATTTATAAATGCTTAAATCCATGCTTGACACACAGAATTTTATATATGTGTTTGTCAAAAATAAAAAATTAGGTTTCTTTTTCCGTCTTGCCTGTTCAATTTACTTCTCTTTCAGTTGGGCTCAGTAGCTGTTTTAATGTTTTTGTAAGTGGTTAACCAATGTTTAATAGCTAGAGTTTTAAGCAAACCAAATGTGTGTCACGTTTAATTTTGACTTATAAGGTCGGGAAAAATCCATCTAAGTCATCCTTTATTTTTGATAGGATTAGGTGAAGAACTTTGTTTTAATTCTGTAAGTTCCATGTTGAAAACTGATGAGAGTTTAAACATTCAGGGAAGTCAGCTCTCTTTCTTTCCCTGCTTTGTGTGTGTGTGTTTTGATGCTGTTAATCTGATTGAACCTGTTAGAGCTGCACCCTTGCTCTAAGATACTGAAGATTAGAGAGCTGGAATTTTCCCCTTTCCATCAATTAATTGTTACCATGGTTATGGGACTCATTAAACAGCACCTCAAATCCCTTCTGATTTATGGAAGCAACATGAGGCTCTGCTGGTTTGACTTCTAGAAACTTTAGGTAAGAGTCCCGGTTTGAATGTACCTGCTATTCTCTTTAAACAAGTTATTTCACTTTTCTCAACTTCAATTTTCATGTCAATAAAACGAAGGTAGTAGTCTATATGTCATATAGTGTTTATGAGGTTCTAGGGAGATGAAATTTTGTTTTCTCTGTCAAGTATGATAATGTTGAGGATGTGGGGGATTTGTTTTGCTCTTTACCACATGGTGTCCTTGGGTTTGGGAAATGCCCGTTAAACAAAAAGTAAAACACATTCTTTCAAAGTTGTATCAGGAGTTTTTGATACTCAAATGTTCAAAGTGTAAGATAATAAAGAAACCAGGAAATGAACCACTTTTCACCAGGAAGTGAATCTCTGGAAGGAAATAGGGCAGTACTAATAAAAGTTCTTTGAGTGTGTTAGTGTGTATAAGAGAGCATGCTGAACTTTTACAAACAGTTGCCTCACATAATACTTCACATAACTATTAGTAGGGGTTAAAGAACATTGAGGAAATCGGTCACTAAGCTGCAGAGCCAGAATTTGAACTGAACGTGTCTTTGTCTCCACCGCCTGTCCTCAAGGTCATAGAGCAGCCAAGTAGCTTAGTCCGTGTCCAGGCTAAGTTGCTGGCCCTCACTCTTGGCCTTTCTGTAACAGTAAAATGGGAGTGATAACGTTTTCCTTTTAGGGTTGTTGGTTGTTCTGAGGGTTCAGTGAGCTAAAGTGCTTCAAACAGTGCTTGGGCTGTAGCGAGCACTTTATAAATGTTTGCTTTTGTGGTAATTCATAATAACTTCTCCATTCTGACCTTTTGGTTTTCTGCTCCTTGACCCATTGTTTTAGGCTTTAGTAAAAGTGGTGCCCTGGATGTTTTGTTTCCTCTGTTGCCTTTTCTGTGTGTCAGACAGGACCTGCCATTCCTTCCGGTGCAGGTGAAGGAGCACAGGCCAGTCCTGGGCTGTGTATAACAGGTACGGTTGCTGTGAACAACCTGGGTGGGCAGGTGTTAGCTAGGAGAGGGAAGGGTGAGGAATGTGAGGCCTGAATGCGAGGATTTGCCACCCGCATTCTGTAGATCTGTGATGAGATTTTGTGCATTCTCTGCTTGTACTCTTGTGATTCGATGTTGACCTTGGTTAACAAGAATGGGCTCGAATGTCGACTAGTGCAGGGATTCCTAAACCTGACCAGTTCTCCTGAGACGCTCGTCTCAGAGTCCCCTCAAGCCCCCAGACTACTGTATTTTATTTAATAGTCTTTGAATGCTTGGCCAGGTTTGGCAACTTCTGGAATACTGTCTGTTTCTTGGTCAGTGCAGGGCCAGCCATGGCAGAGGTTAGTGTTTGTGACTTAGAAAACTCTCAGGAGAAGGAGCTCCTTTTTTATCTAGTAAACCCTGTTCTTGGCAGTGCTATAGAGATGAGTTTGAAATACAAATACACAAGCAGATGAGTAAAAAGATTCCATTACAGAAATAACGGGACAGGATTTGATCAAAGTAATTTGTCAGTATATTTTATTTGGTTCTTGTGTTTATGCTGATTCCTCCTCATCATTTGCTTATTTTTCTATATATCTAACTTCTAAGAATGAAAGTTATAGCTGGTGAATAGAATTTTGTTGTTTAATTTGCATGCAACTTTATAGAAATTGTTAGCGGACTGCTTTCCCAGAGTGATCCGAAGAGAATGAATGAAGTGACTCACATTCCATTTTATATTTGAGAAATCATGATTAGAGAGGAATGTTAATATGGTTGGCTGTGGTGAGACAATATTGACATTGTTGCTAAGATACTTTACCAGCCATATCATTGAGGCTGCTGTTTTGAAAACTGAACAATTTTCTTTTTGGGGTGGTGGTGATGGAATGGGAATAGAGCAAATAAAGTGACAGATGCAGAAAATGTAAAGTCATCTCATTCTCTTTCCCACTCCCCGCCCCCTAATACAAGCCTGAAAAGGATCTTGTTAAATAGTCACATGTACACAATTGATTTAGTCTGCTTTCTAGAGTGTGCACTGAATTGGTTGTGTTGCATTTTTTTTTTAATGTGGGGAAGAAACTTTAAATGCTGCCTAGAAACTTTGAAGCATTTCCCCAGCAAATGTTTATAGATCCCATTTTCCTTGTAAGGAGTTGAAATAAGATAAATGGTAGCTGCTCCCTTTATATTCCCTCCCTCTGGTAAGGAGGCCTGTTGGCAGACAGCTTTGCTGACGGGACTGCCAGAGTTTGGATTTGAGTAGTTAGTGAGGGGGTGGTGTACTGGTTATGGTATTGTTCTAAAAGTCTTTTTCCCTCCACTCTTTTTCCACCCCCAAAATGTCAGCATGTCCAATATGACAGAATGTTCCTGATGATTACATTTGGAGAAACATGACATGCTAAATTTTCTGTGGATGATAGAATTTTCTTGAGGCACTGAAAAGATCTCCATGCTCAATATGCACCTTGGTTAGGGCATCTACAGGGCAGGAAGTCAGGCCAGTGGGATGCGATGGTGAAGAGATTGTTGGATCACCCTCCCTGGTTTCAGATCATACTTGGAGGGGACCACAGGCAACTTACTCGGCCTCCCTAAGGCTTAGTTTTCTCATCTGTAACAAGGGGGCAATGACAGCACTTGCTTCAAAAGAAATAGGAATGAATAAATAAACTCATGCGTATAAAAATGCTTAGTAAGGGTTCTGGCATAAAAAGTAAGGTGTTAATCCCTACTAGTTTATTTAGGCCCTATAAGTTGCATGAGTACACATTCATAATTAAAGCAGATAACTCAGTGTAAATCCTGATTTGTCATTTTGGTACATACTTTGAAGTTCAAGGGTAATTAAGCGCCAGCAGCCACAGCAGGGCTTGGCTGTAGCTGAGAGGGAGAATAGCTTCAGGAGTTGCCTGTTGGTAGTTACAGTCCCCAGGGCCACCACATTGCACGGTTCCAGGGTGCCGTGCACACAGATGTGAGAAGTAAGTCATGGTTTGGTGCCTACCCTCATCATTCCTCGTATCATTGCTACCAAGAAAAGTTCTGATGAAAAATCTCTGTTCTAAATTAAGAGGGTATTATCTGGTGGTGGTTTTTGAGAAGGTTTAAAGAGAATGGTTACAGATTGAAAGTTCAAAGAAGTCATAGTATATACAACAGACCCAGGGAAGTGTGTTTCCTTTTAAGTTTTCTAAAATAAGTATGGTAAGAATCCACAGTAGCTGTAGGAGGAAGCCAAGCCAGAACTTTTTTTTTTTTAAAGATTTATTTATTTATGCATACAAGAGCTGGGGTGTAGGCCACAGGTGCTGGTGGTGAGAGGATTCACCAGAGACAGAGTGGGGAGCAGACAGGCAGACTGGCTCAGGTATACTGCTGAGAGGAGCAGTGGGCAAGACAGGAGAGGTCTGCTGTGCCATGTGGGTTGCTTCCTGACTGAGGATAGAACTCTGCTGATAGCTTCATACTGCTGAGATTTAACCCCTTGCGTCACCAGGGAGGTCCCCAGTCCAGAACTTTACGTCAGAGTAATTAACAGCAAAAACCATCCAACATCAGTAAGAACCGGGGGAAAGATGGTTATGAGTGGTTTGGGCTAGATGGACAAGGGGGACAAGAGTGAATCCAGGGGACTTGAGTAGAACCAGTGGGTGCTAGAAAGAACTGGTAGTGCCTAGAGAAAGGAATAGTGAGCCCTTCTTCCTTGTGAAAGGGGTTCATGAGAGCAGTAACTTGACAGGTACCCAGTCAGGTGTCTTGCTGGGACACCTCAGGAAGTAAAAAGAGATGAATACAGACTTATATTTCAAATAAATGTTTAATGGAAAATAAAGTGTTTTATCTTATGAAAGATTCTCATAAAAATGTCAGAACATCTGTCAGCTGTAAAATGTAAGAGGAAAAATCATCAATACTTCCACACCCTTCAGAAAAACCACCAACATTTATTGACTTTCCTTCTAGCTTTTGGTTGTTCAGTTAGTTGCCTTGCCATTATCAGGCACATATAAGATTATATTTACTGGCTTAATGTTTATTCCACATAATTTTTAAAATCTTAATCATATGGTAAACAAGTTTTTTTTTTTTTCTTTTGTAATTTTAGTTCTCTGGCAATGAAGATGGTCATTGGTGGTGGTGGGGGGTGTGTGTGTGTGTGTGTGTTGTGGGGGTATTCTCTGCCCACCGTCACAATCATGTACAAAATGTTAGCCATTGTTAGCAAGTTCTGGCACCCAGCACTATTGTTTTAAGAGGTCACCAGATAAGGTAAGAGATTCTTTCTGTGCTGGGGGGAGGGTGTGAAGGGTATGGTTCAAAAATCACATTTCCTGAATGAGAAGGGGGTGGAAGCACAAGAGGGACAGCAAGTGAAGTGTTTGAAGCCTGAACTTGGGATATAGTTTATTGCTTTATTGTTTTAAAATAATGTCCCACTGTTGAGTGGTTATTTTTGATTCTGAAGTAATTTGTTTTCTCAAAGAATAAATGGGCCATGTGTTTTCTGAGCCTTGGAGTATCTGAGAATGTCTTTTGGTTGATCCTGTACTTAATAGAAAACTTGGTGCAGTTTTCCGTGGTTTGGTCATGTTGTTTGCTCCCTCACATTTCATAGATGTAGTTTTTTGAACCAGGCTTTTGGTTTTGGGGAGAAGTGTGTTGACTTGTGTGTCGTTCTTCCCCCACACTCCCTGAAGATACACTGAAGTTCTAATTCTCTGTATTTGTGAATGAGACCTTATTTGGAAGTAGGGTCTTCGTAGATGTAATCAAGTGAAAATGAGGTCACACTCAATTAGGGTGGCCCCAATCCATGATGACTGGTGTCCTTATAAGAGGAGAATGCCATAGACCCCAGAAGCATTTTGGAGTGATATGTCTACAAGCCAAGGAACACCCAGTATTGCAGGCTACTCCAGAAGCTAAGAGAAGGAATTGGACTCAATTTTCTCCTGTAGAGACTTTAAGAAAGCCTGGTCTTCCCGGGCACTTTGATTTTGGACCTCCAGCCTCCAGAAAAGTGAGAAAATAAATTTCTCACCTAGTTTGTGGTCCTGTGTTAAGCAGCCCTAGAAATTATCTCTCGAAGTCTAGAGGCAGTTGGGTTTTGATTCCTCTGAAAGTCTCTGTGATTTTGAAGCCTGTTAAACTTTTTATTTAACCATATACTTACTTAAATGCTTGTGATCCTTTTTTCTTCAACAGTCAACTAACAACCTAGGCCACGGACATCCTTTTCCCTTGCATACTTCAATTAACTTTTAAGAAAAGTTTTCAAAATGTATCCTGTCCTTACTTTCAGAAATCTTTTTTTGTTTGTTCATATTCATAATCTTTTCTCACAAAAATTTCTTAACTTGTTAGCCTCTCTGCATCCTCAGCTCCTTCTCAAGCTTGTTCTATATCACTGAGTGGTTTTCCTGTAGTGTTAGTTCTACTCTTAATGCTTGAGATGTGGACCGTAATTTTGTACGGATTTTTAATTTTCCTTCGTCTTTTTCCCTTATATTTACCTATGGTTTGAAGTAATCAAACACTATTTGAAAGGTATAGAGGCCATGTTGTCCTCTCTATTCGATTGAGGGTGCCAAACATTTTGCTGAAAGTTTTTTCATCTTGAGTCTTGAAGACAGTGCCCTTCATCAGTAAGGTATGTGTTTTCTCACTTTCCCTCCATTTATGATTTTGGTTGTTTGGGAGAAGCTTTTCACTGACCGAGAAATCACCAACCCTCTCTTACTTATCCCAACCCCTTGGTCCCTGCCGGCCGGTCTGGGGTGGAGATACAGGGGCAGACAAGGGCAGGAAGGGCTCAGTTCACCCCCATCCTGGGGGCTGAGAGCTTGGTTAGACCACCAGTTGTTGCAACAAAAAGGGTGCTTCATTTTCATTCTTAAAACTACTGGCAACACTGCTTTTCTTCCACCCCCTTATCTTTTGATAGCATTTGTGCTGTTTTCTTTTACTTTGTTGTTACATGTATTTTGTCAGGGTGTTGGGAGAGGCTTGTCAGGGCTGTTAGGAGATGTAGTTTTCAACAGAAACAATAACCCCCTCCCTTTTTTTTTTTTTTTATGCCATGTGTGCCCCACCTCCACATATGCCTTCCATAGTTGATTGTTCCCTTTTCTTTACCTCTGCATCCCTTAGCCTTGTCCTTCCTCATCGCTTTTCCTTTTAGCATCTGCTTTTCCCCCATCCCTCATGTGCTCCCCCTCCCCTAACATCTTCTTAGCTTTCCCTCTCCCTGGCAACTGATATTTCCCCAAGTTCTGGATTGTCCTGCTTGTACTGCCTCCAGGTGCACCCACACTCCCCCTCTAGCAAGCAAAAAGGACCAGCCTGAGAGAGATCCATAGTGAAGATTGGGACAGGGGACATTGATGCCTACACTGACCCAAGCCCACCAACCATGGGAGCAAGTGTGCCCAGCACTACCCAGAACCTGATCTTCAGAGCAGGGCGCTGTGCCCTTCTTACACCTCTGTCCTGAGCCCACCGCAGCCACCAGTAACCACACCATCAGCCACCTGCCACCGATCTGTCCTTGCGGAACGAACTTCATTCACCCTCTTGTGTAGCTAGTGCGTAGTGGGTGGTTCCTCTGCATGTGACTCAATCCTAGGCAGTGTAAATTTAAAATGTCTTTAGGAAACATACACACACACAAAAGAAAAAGGCACATCGCTTTATATCTCCTCCCCACACTCACAGTTGGTCAGTTCTCCCAGAGGCAGCCACAGCTACTGGTTCTTGTGTGCCCTCTGAGAAAACTTGCACGCATGTATGATTGTGAACATATATTTATACAAACACCTGTGTGTGCATGTATATACAGACACAGACATACACACTCAGGAATGCATATTTTAAATAATGGAAAATTTTAATCATCTGCATAACTGAGTTCTTTGCCTTTTCATGTCCTGTAATAGGAATATAAATGTTCTAGATCTTTCTGAAAGCCTTCTTGCCTCCATGCCTCTCAGTCTTGGCTGCACAGGAGAAACACTGGTGACCCCACACCAACTGCTATTCTGGCTGTGAGCAGTCCTGGCTCGCCTGGAAGACCTACAGAGTTGAGGGTGGTGGATAGACAGGCCCCAGGGTCCTGAGTGATAAGTCCATCATGACAGGAAAACATAAACTCATAAATTCCATGCAGATGTAAAATGTTGGATTGCTTTTGGCCACAGCTAAGCTGCTACTGTATTCTTCATCTGGCTCAGGCAGAGCGGCTGGACCCTGTGTGCCGTGAATGACATTCAGCACATCCAACTGGGGCAGAGACGGCAGGAGTTAAAGAATATACGGTACAATGTGAAAAGAGAAGGAACTATTTAGGGCGGCTGATGACTAACATCTAACGCAGATCCACTTCACTTGTATGGCGACAGCATAAGGTGTGACTGAAAGAAAATTAATGATCGCTGGGCCCAGGAACCTCCCAAATGGAGTGTTCCAGGAGAGCTGCGCAGCTAATTAACCAGTAGGCACGAAAAGTGAAAATAGATGAGGGAACAGGTTTCTTCTCACAGTGGCCCGCTATTGTGCGTAGACCTCCATGTACTATTTTTGGTTTTTCCTATTAAGTATACAAAACGCCATAATGTTGAGAAAGGTGTGTCTTTAGCCTTTTTCAGGGGAACGGTACCAAGGAATGGATTCTGGATCTGACCACCTGAGCTCAAACTCGGCTCAGCCATTTGCTGGTGCCTCTGAGCAAGAAGCTTGGTACTTTTCTGTGCCTCAGTTTCCTCATCAGAGGAGAGCCTATAATAGTAATAGCACCTTCTTCATGGAGTGGTTGTGAGGAAATGTGTTTGATATGGAATGCCTAAAACCATGTCTGAACACTCTGCATATCTAGAAGAGCATTTATTTTAAAGGGCACCCCTCTGGGGTTTGGAAGTGGGAGGTTTTTCTGCGGGTCAGTTATTCTTAAAGCTCAAACTCTTTCGTGGTAACATGCCTTGAAGGGAAAGCTTTGACAACTAGAGAGGAACTGCCAGTCTGTTTACTCATCTGTTTCAGGATAAAGTACATTTGGTTCTATAACCATCCAGTATTAAGAATAAAACTGTGAAGATAGTATTTACTGATCTTTATTTAGAGCTGCCTTGGTGGGTTCTTGAAGACAAAAGGGACTTGTCCTATTGACCAGAGACTTCAGTACTCTGGGGGTTAGCTGCTTTCTCGCCTCTTACTGGGGTTGTTTGAGAGTTAGTTATGACTATGTGAATAATGTTTTGGAAAATAGCTTTTTTAGATACAATTAGCTTTCTTTCTGAAAATGCACATTAACAATCAGTAGCTTTAGGTGGATGCTTAGGGAGATCCTGTAAGACTTAGAATGGTTTTAAAGTGCTTACTGTTGCAGAAAGAACCTTCTGAAGGTTCCAGAAATGATATTGGATCTTGTGGGAGGAAATGTTTTCCAGTTTTCTAGGTTTCTGTAAATATACATGAGTTATATGGTTATAAAACCTTATGATGGAAAATATGTTTAAGAAACATTAGTGCACTCCCTCCCTGGCAGGGACCGCACAAAATATGCCCTAACACATTTAATGCCCTAGTTTAATGTATTGCACAAGTCTTATTTTCTGCAACTGGGTAGACAGAACATCTTTTCTCTTTTTATTCTGAGCTTCCCTTCCCCCCCCTCCTCCACCTAGCTACTTCAATGGCATAATAAATGGAAATCTCATTTCCCGCATTTGCAGACCTATTTACCTGAATGTCTAAGCTCACCCTTGCCTTTCTCATGTCTACTCTTTCTGAAAAACGCTTTTACTTTCATCTCCCTGGCTTCATTACCTGCGTTTTTATAAGCCTCTTCTAATCCTGCACTCCATGTACTTTTATCTGCAATGTTGGACATCGCTGTTTTGCATAGCCACTTTTAAACATGAATCCTTTCCCAGATTTGCATTTTCTTCCATTATAAATTAAAATCCCTTTTTACAGTCTGTAATAGTGAAAAAAATTTAAAGAGCCATTATTAAAAGGCATTTCTGCCAAATTTAAAATGCCTTTATCCCTTTAATTCCATTATCTTTGTAAACTAAGACTTGGATTTACAGTTATTTGTGTCTGTATGCCTATGTGTATTATAAACAGGAAGGGCCCTTATGCCCCAGGCCCTTTCTGGACTTATTTTTGGAACTCAGAATTGGTGATTTTAAAATAAGAAAATGTCTCTGTGTGTAAAAATGACAGAGGACATATATAACCTAAAAAGTCTAAACTTGTACAGCAAAACTGAACTGATCCCTTAGACTCATTTAAAGACATGTCTGTTGGGTGGAATTTTTTTTTTTCCTCAAAATAAAGTTCTTATACATGTAGAGAAATGAGTATGTAAGAGACTGAGCTGGCCCATTGAGGGGCCTTTTGGGAGCAGTTCTAGCTGTGACTCCTGCTCTTTATGGTTAACTCCCAGATCCCAGCTTCCTGCCTGTGGAACTATGATTGGACTAGATGCTCTGAGTTTGAAACCATATCGGGTGGATGTGAGTATGTATGGTGTGTAAAACGTTTCATGGGAAACACCTGCCAGTGGAACTAGGAGGAGGTCTGGTAAATCATCGTGGTGGATAGCAGGGTTTATCCTACTCTGGAGAGGATGTATCTCATACTTAACCTGGATATTTCTGCTACAGCTAGGGTGGTTGATGATTTAATTAAGGTGGGAATAATACAGGGCAGTCAAAAAAGAAAAACATCTCCTTAAGGATTAAGGAAGTGTTCAAGCCATGCTGATTGTTGCAGTGAAATGTTTTTAATTCCTTTTAAACCACTTTAAATATCTTCTGACGGATGTTAAATCAACCCCAGCATTTGTGGTGTCGTGTTGCCCAGAGCCAATACTGTATCATTTTCGTGGATGCCCATAGGAGATTTTCGCTTTCTGCCCCTGGCGTCGTGGTAATGCACTTGGACTTACTTTGAGTCTAACCCCTTTGCCCTCGTGCAGTGCAGTTAAGCACCAGGCTCCAGAGTTCTGGCTCCAGCTTTTTTTTTTTTTTTTTAAAGATTTATTTATTTTTGCATACAAGCTGGGGTACAGGCCAGAGGCGTGGGGGCAGCGAGAGGGTTCACCAGAGACAGAGTGGGGAGCAGAACAGGCAGATCGACTGAAATACACTGCTGAGGGGAGCAGCGGGTGAGGCAGGAGAGGTCTGCCACGCCATGTGGGAATCTCCCCGGCCGTGCGTCGAACTCACGTCGCAGCTTAGGACAGTTCCCCAGTGCAGCGCTTAACCGCTGCGCCACCAGGGAGGCCCCTGGCTCCAGCTTCTAACTCACTGGTTCTCCCGACTTGCTTTATGCTGCCTGTTTGTACATAAAACTTTTTTCCCTGCTTTGTGCCTTTTTAATAAGGAAGTTGGAAGTTAGAGTTCTTTAATTGTGTCTGAAAAACCAACAGAGCAACATGTTTGGGACCAATATTTTAGTGAGATACCAAGATAAACTCGAAATAGAAACCCCTCTTC
This sequence comes from Scalopus aquaticus, assembly GCA_004024925.1. Lineage (NCBI taxonomy): Eukaryota > Metazoa > Chordata > Mammalia > Eulipotyphla > Talpidae > Scalopus > Scalopus aquaticus. The sequence continues at coordinate 65,491 of PVIJ01007672.1, forward strand.
TCCAAATCCCATCTCTGAGCCCCATTTTATTACAGACCACATAAAATCAAAGTGCTGGAGCACAGCTGTTCTAAAGGCTGATGGTCTTCATGGTTATACATGCTTTGGAAACTCACCCCTACCAGAATTTCAGTTAATGAAAATATTTGTTTTTCTTAATATAAACAAAGTTTCTGGGCAGCATTTGTTGTCTGGAAAGTCTTTAATTCTCTGTTACCCTTCCGTCCCTGATTTCTCTTTTATCACATTGGAGAATTCTAAGTAACGAGTCTTACTTTGTTTCTGCTGTTGTTGTAATAGATGCCATTTCTTCCTAATTTTGTGTCCTCATCCAAAATTAAGAGACTTGAAGTCTGGGATCTTTTGTGTAGGTCAGAAATACTCCTGTGTGACTAGGAAAGACCGTGCCTGTCACAGCACCTGCTCCTGTGTGCACCATCCGATAGCCATTGGGTTTCTTGGCTTGGGGTTAGGTGGTATAAGGGCAGCTCTCTTCAAGCCACCTGGGAAATCAGTATCCACTCATCTTCCCTGCCTCCCCCCCTCCCCACAATCCTATGTTTGTAACCCCCTGTGCTTTCTGTGCTCTCCAGATTCTTATCTATATCCTACTGGTTTTTTTTGCCTAAATGTTAGGAATCAGGTGACCAGATGCCATTCGTGTAGGCAGCACACTTGCCTGCATTCCTAAAACGAGACTGATGTGGCAGTGGGGCTGGGGCATGAGAGCCAGGTCTTAGGCCAGAAGAAACAACTGTCCCTCCATTCGCAAGTCTCCTTGGTATGGTGGGCATTCTGCCCCAGCAGGACTTGGCATCACGGTGCACCCCCTACTTTGCCTTAACATCCGCTTCACTGCCAAACAGCTGAAGGGGAGGCAGCTGGGAAACTTCATGTCCTGACTCAAGACCTCTCGGAGTTGTTTTTTGAAAGATTTCAGCCTTGTCCACAGTGGCATAAGCCTAACTCCTGGGAGTTGGTGGTGCTCTCTTGCAGCACCAGCGTGGGAGCCAGAGTGGGTGAGGGTTGTAGCAGGGCCAGCGTGGGGGCAGCACTGTTCAAATGCACGTGTGGACTTGGGAGGTAAGCATCTCCCTAACTCATGCCTGCTTTCTTTGGGATAGAATGTTACTTGGGCGTCTGTGTGAATGTTCTAGTTATTGTGAGTGTTTCCTGGTAGTTTGGTTTTTGCTTCAAATACTAACCATTTGGTCATTTAGTGATAAATCTTTGGTTTCCCGAGTTTATTAAAACCCCTTCAAGCATAGCTCACCCAGGTGAGACAGAAATTACCTCTCTGTTTCTGCCAACTTTCCTGTTATGGAATCTCTGGCTTTGTGTTTGCAGATCTGATGGTTTTGAGTTGCCTTTGAAATTCAGGCATGAGTCTGTCTGTTTAACCCCCGGCCACTGCACAATTCTGTGGAAGAGGAAGCGCCTTACTTCACCATTTCTCCTCAAGAGAAAAACATGTACAACAACACAATTTCAAACTTGATGGTTTGTGTTTAATTCCTTTTGAGCCTTGTCAATAAAATGGAGTTCCCGTCTGGTTAGAAAGCTTTCAGTTCAAAGCCAGGCCTTGGATTTTTCAGTCAGGCATGGTAAGGAACAGTTGGATAGGTTTTGTCAGAGAAATTGGTTTGCTTGTGGAAAATTTTCTCTTTCCTGTTCTGCTATGTATAATTTAGATCACAAGGGTAGTGATTGACCTTTTCTCCTTGTACTTCCCCACTTCTCATACATGCTTGGGGAGAGGTCGGGAGTGAGGGAACAATGAATGGAGAGCACATTGCAGGAGCGGCTGATCCTAGCCTACACATTCCCCTCTCTGTATTTTTTCTTTGGCTCTACCTAGCCAAGAATGTTTAATTTCATAGTAGTAAGTTTGTTCCTAAGTTCACTGAGGGATTAAATACCAGGGAGAACCTACTTAGCAGTGAACCATGGCTCCAGACTCATGAGTAATATTTTGGGTTAGTTGAGTTGTAGTAGGAGGATGGGCCCTGTGCTATGGGGAGTGTGGAAGAGATGTATGGTTTCAGGGAGCAGTGGCGAAATAGGCTTTGTTCTCTGTTACACACTCTTACTAGAAGGAAGTAGTGGGAAGCCAGATTTGAGGAAGAGAGCCTCATGTTTGAGTCTATTTTACTGATGCTTCTGTAAGATCAGTAACTCCCTCTCCCTTGCTTTAACTGAAATCGAAGATTCTTGTGGGTCATTTATTCTTGATCCTCATCTAATCTTAGGTCACTGATTTTTCTTGACCTGTTGTTAGGAGTGAAGCCAGACCTGTTTGGTGTGGTGCAGGAAGGGAATGAGGTACATGATTAGCTTTTGAGTGGTGAAACTTGGATTTTTCCTCATAGAGTAAAAAGTCATAAGAGTGGTAAAGGAAAAAAAAAATCATTAAAACATTAAGCATACATATGGGGTGTGTGTGTGTGTGTGTGTGTGTGTGTGTGTGTGTGTGTAGGAATTATATCCTTGTAGTTCTTGGGAAGTAAATTGCATCTACCAATGATGGATGTTCTAACCAAAGGTTTTCTTTCTCTACTCTAGGAGGTGACTTTGGTCCAGAGACTTCCCCTCCAGTCCTGCCCCCTGGCCATAGTGCTGACTTTGTGAGCAGTCTTCCTATGGCAGAAGACAGTTACAGGGTGAGCTTGGCCAAAGGGGTGTCAATGTCTCTGCCTTCATCACCTCTACTGCCTCGACAGTCTCACTCTGTGCAATCAAGATCAAACAAAAAATCCCCAGGTAAATACCCCAGCTAGCTCTCTTGGTTATGTAAATTAATACATGTATTGAAATTAAGCACAAGTGGTGTTCAGTAGGAAATCTCTGGCTTAATAAATCTTCTGGGAGAAGGATTTTGTTTTTGTTTTTGTTCACCATAATGTCTAAAACAATGATTTTTTTCCCCTTAAGATTTGAATAGACTCTTCAGTTCAGCCAATATCAAAATCATTTTTGCCCGGGCTACACTTTTACAGCATTCCGGACCTTAATATCAGTATTAACGTTAAGCATAGGTTTTAATGTATTCTTGCTTATGAATTAGGGAATACGATAATCTAATCTCATTGTGGTATATTAAAAGGTTATGAATTTCGGCAAGTGTCTCTGACAACAGTATGTTTATTAATACCAAATCTTATACACTGATGTATATTCTTGACTGCATCATCCACCATTTGAAAAGCTATAAAATTGGTTTGTGAAAATTCACATTTGTAAAGGGGTGGTGGCAAGAGATGTATGGATTCTCTGTATGTGTTTCCCTCAGTTCCCAATACTTAGCACTTAGCATTACCAGTAAAACCCCAAATGTTACTTAACATTGAGAAGTTATGACTAAGATGTGAGGAAAGCCTTTCCACAAAGCTGATACCTGGAGTCATAAATGGTCTTTGATGTTCTTTTAGTTTTGCTGAGTATTTGTTTACTGAGGGAAGGCAGAATAACTTGGGAATTTGTTGATGTAATGCCAGTTAGATTCTTCTCATTTACATGTAAACATGCTTGGAATCGTGCTAAGTGTGTCTGGGGCTGTGAAATTGGTCTCTCTCTCTGGTTTCCTAAGTATATGTATTACTTGATATGGCATAAGCATTATTTCTGAATCATTTTGTGGGTATTTGTGGTTTATGTGGGAGTAAAATAAAGAGGGGAAAAACCTGAAAACTGAATAGAAATAGTGCTGTGAATTGGTGAGTGTCCAAAATGTTTCATTGTTCTAGAACTGTCTTATTTTGGACAGCATTGTTTACAGTCCAGTCATTAGCTGGAACTTGGAAACCTTTTTGGTATGAAGTGATTTCCTGTGCCAAGGAATTTGACCTGTTTATCACTATTTGGGGAAATTCCTGGAATGTCCTTTCTTCTTTCTTTGCTCTCCCTCCCTCTAGTGATATATCTCTGTCAGTTTTCTTCTCTTCTTTTGACTCTGAGTTCCCACACTGCCTTTCTTGCAGATTACTGACCCATTTGAATTGCGCTCTATAAATTGTGCACAGTATTTTACTTAGTCTTTTATCAGCCATGTAATTGTCCTTCCTTTAGTGTGTGTGTAATGGTTGAGAACAAGCATGATGTCTTCTTTACGTTGACCTCACCTATTTAAAACACAAGAGAATCCTGAACCTGTCTGCATCCTAAGGAACCAGAGTTGAGGATAATGACTAGTGCAGATTTGAAGTTTTGGACAATTTATCTTCCTATAGCACATGCTGCTGCAAATGAATTGGTGCTGCTTGGTCTTTAGGATTGTGAACAGTGGAGAGACTCGGGGAAATTCTACATTTAAGATACAATTTTATTAATAACAAATTCAATGTTGGCTTCAGTGGGACTTTATCTTTTTAAAATTTATTAGCCGTAGTAGTGATTTTTATAGATGTGCATGTTGTAAAATGATTATCACAGTAAAGTTAAACAGATTGATCACATAGTTACTATTTGTTTACTTGGTGGTGTTTTGGTGGACTGTTAGGCCTCAGGGAGTGGCATGGCAGGCCGGGGAGAGCGTGGCTGTGCAGATGGGCTCAGACTTCAGGCACACCAGCAGGGAAACCCCTGACAAGACCTTGTCCCCTCCTGTGTTCTGACCAAATTTAGGTCATCTTTAATTGAGAAAATCTCCTGAAGTCTGTTTTTCTCCACAGATGTAATATTTATTTCTGCTAAGTTCTTTGCAAGGCCATATGAATAGGAGAGAATAGTTCTGCAGTAGTCAACCTTTTCATGAATTGAAGAAACTATTCTCCATTCTAGATGCTTTTGTTCCAAATAGTAATTAAATACACTAACCTGATACTCCTAGAAGAGCAGTGCTTGTGTGTTGCTCAAATTTGTGAGCAAATTAGTGTCTCACAGTGGTAATTCGGCTTCATTGTCTTGGTAAATTTACTTTGAAATGAAAGATTATAAAAGGGCCTCCCTGGTGGCGCAACTGGTTAAGTTTCAGCACTATCCGCAGTCACTGCAGCATGAGTTCTTCGGGCCAGGGAGCTTCCCACATGGCACAGCAGACCTCTCCTGCCTCGCCTGGCTGCTCCCCTCAGCAGTGTACTTCAGTCACTCTGCCTGTTCTGCTCCCCACTCTGTCTCTGGTGTATCCTCTTACCCCCCACACCTCTGACCTACACCCCAGTTCTGTGTGCATAAATAAATAAATCTTTAAAAAAAAAGACATCTTGCTTAAAAATGGCAGTGATTCAAAAACATCAGACAATAAATATTTTTCTAGCATCTGACACAAAGATTGCTGTTTAATCCATGTTGTTGGAAAAGTATCTAGAGCCCTAGTGTTCTACCTGCCTGTAAAAATAGTTGGCATATGTTCGTGAACGTGCACTGGATTTTAAAACAGCCATCTAGTAAAAAAGATAGCACTTCGTTGCTCATGATACAATAAAAAGAGTGCGCATGCAGTGCCACCCATGGGCATTAGCTCTCACTTTGCTCCACCCACCCCACCTGAACAGGGACTGTGCTTCGGAAGATCCTCATCTATCAGACCCAGCTCTGAAATTGCCTTAATGGCTTTTGTTCTCACTTGTAAGGAGACCCTCATCTCTCTTGTTTAAGAAGGTGTTAAAACAACAGCAAAAAAAAACCTCCAAACCTGTTTTACTTGTTTGGATGCTGCTCTTCTCTAATTGATACTAGTCTAGGAACTGTCAGGGACCTGAGCTATTATTCTAGCAAAGGTCAAACACTATAGACCTCTGTATTGGGCACTGTCTGAAGCCTATTGTTAATGAAAGTTGGTATACTAGTACAATTCGTGATTAGCTCCTGGGCCATGGAAACTATAGGCCAGACAGAAAGTTTTATTCACATTGCAGTAATGTGATCCTGAATTTTATGAGATTGGGTTTCTTTCTTTACGCTTAATATTGCTGGCTATCTTTATTTAATCTTCTGACACCTTGTTCCATTAATTTATGTATTTTTTCACTATGAGTTGGAAGATTCAGTTTTCTGAATGTTGTTTCAAATTTTTGCCTTTTTTTTCCCAAATGGAAAATTCATTTTCTGACAATGAAAACAAGGACCAGTATCCAATTAAAGTAGTTCAGTGGCTGTTGCAAGGCTTTTGGATTAAGAATTCATTAACATTTGTGATGTATCATTTTGTCTTCAGAGAAGAGCAAAGCCCATTTCCTGTGGTTTATTTATTAGTAATATCATTAGTGACTTTTTATTTGAATAACATTTCCCAGATCACTTTGGGGCCATTATGAAACAATCAAAAGGTAGGACATGAATGGGAAGCAAACTTTTAAAATGCTGTGATGGTGTAGGGCAGCAGATGGTGAAAAGTGGGTGATACTGTTTTCCTCATCCTCCTTGGTTTAGGGAGACGAGGAAGTGTTGGCAATTTGCACCTTTGCAGCTTCCAGTGCCAGTTCTATCTCAGTTGACAGAGCTGATGGAGTAGTTATGAAAGCCCCTTTGGCTGGCTGTCTCTTTCAGGGAAAAGCCTCAAAGCTGACAGCCTGCAAAGTGGCAGTCATTCCGCCCTTGGGTTTTGGGACCCTGAATTATGTCTACCAAGGCCCTCTTGTTCCTCACCCAAATAGTGTTTCTTGTAGAAAATTTGGAAATCTCAGCGCCTGCATAGGTACAGAACAACCAGTTGTGTTTTGATTTTCTAGTTTTAAAAAAAAATTGATTCCATTTAAACTTGAAACCATACATTCTGGGTTTTTTTCTTTCCACTTAATATATCATGAACAATTTCAGTCTATTGAAGAACTTGATACTTAATGACCATTGTTTGAATATTCTATAATTGATTTTTAAGAAAATTTCCAGTTGGTGAATCTGGACACATTATTTTTCAGTTTAAAAAAAATTATGGCATGAGCAAAATATTTTTCTATTAAATTCCTATGATTTGCTAATTTCTAATTTTAATGAAATAGCCCCTAAAATTTACCATCTTAAGTGCTTTTTAAGTGTGTAGTGCATGTCAGGGACACTTACAGTGCTTAATCAGTTTCCAGGACTACTGATTGAAACATTTTTGTCCAATAATTTTTATCAGATCTGATAACTCGAAGAGTGGCAGTTTCCACTAAGTGGAAGTGGAATTAGTGACCTAAATGGAATTCATTTTTAAAGATTCTTGGTGCAATCTGCCCAGTCACTTTGCAGAAAAACTGTATCGATTTCACATTCCCTCTAGCATTCTTTGAGAGTCTTCTTTTTGAAGTTGACATCATTTGGGAACCGTCTTAAATGGATGTGCTACTAGGTTCTCTGTCAGGCCTAGTTGCAGACTATAGAGAATTAGAGGAGCTGAGAGAAGTCTTTCTGAGGCCCTTCTCTTTTGAACTTCCCTTCTGTCTGCACTTCTCAGACAATTTCCATTTTATATCCTTATACAGGACTGTCAGGGAAATTATCACAGTTGAGTCAGATCAAGTTCATGATCAGAAAAACACTTAGCTCGCTTCCAGTTTTTGCTTCCATGGTAGTCTGTTGCATGGGGAGGAGTGTGTTGGATCATGGACATGTGATGGGGGGGGGTGAGGCCTCTCTAGCACATGCAGTCAGCTCCCTGTGCTGGTACAGACACAGGCTTTTGAGCGTTGCAGCCCTTGTCCACGTGCAAGTTACTGGTAGAGCTTGTCCTGATCCCGGTTCTCCTCCCCTGACCTCAGCACCCCCTCTGGGCCCGTAGGCGCTGCTCTGCCTGCGAGTTTTGAGCCCTGAGCTGTAAATGACATAGCTTTGTGTTCTGCTGGTAGGCAGAGGGGGAGGCCGCAGGCATCTGTGAGGCTCCTTCTCAGCTGGTAGAAAATAAGACAGGCGCACACAGTCCCAGCACAAGTCCGCTGATGAAACTAGCTAGTTCTACGTTCTGCTCTTACCTCTCAGCCTTCGGGGCCACTATCAGGACTCTGACCTTCAGCAAGGACAGTTCTTCCTCTGTGGTGAATAACAAAATGTTCATTTTCTCCTGGAGTTTTCTTAGATGTGAGCTTCCTTCTAGGAGTATAGGTGGCATTGCCTGGGCCTACTGCCACGCCCAATGTCCAGGACACTTCTTAAAATCACAATATGATCTGCTGGGGAGATCCACATTGTAGCATAATAATGTAAGTGTACAATTCAGTTGGCAGTAAAATGGGCAAGTTACGAACCATGGGAGACCAGCTGTAGTGGTGCTTGGGATCCAGAACTTCCCTTGTGGTGTTAACTTAGGGTATGGGGGTAAGGGAATGCTATTTCTCTCAGCAGGGCCCCCTGGGTCGGAAACCTCATGGACACGGAGCCCAAAGTGTCTGAGATAAGATAGGCTCATTTCAATTCCTATATTTATACTGTTTTAGAAGTGTTTTATCAGAACCACCCATTAGTTTTTTTTGGGGGGGGCTTGACCTCTGGGCACAGCTAGATTTTATCTGTCCTTGCCTCGTGCAGGACATGCTTTGTGTTGTTCTGCGTTCACATGGAGCTGGAATGCAGGTCTCTGCTTCACTGTGGACCCAAGGACTTTTGAGTGCTATTTATTCCCATGTCCTTGAATCCAGGTTCACCCATTTACAAGTTGGTTGTAACCTTGGAGTTACCCAGTGAATTTTAAAGATAACTGAGGCCCAGTTATTCAGAGATTCCGATTTAATCCATGTGAAATTTGGACTAGGCTTTGGAATTTTATAGTTTCCCAGGTAATTCTAACATATGGCAGAGTTAGAGAACCACTCATAAAGAATGTGATTATTTTATAACTCCTTTTGAAGAGTTATTATCTTTATTTTATAATTTTTTTTTTTTAAAGATTTACTTATACAAGCTGGGGTACAGGCCAGAGGCGTGGGGCGGCGAGAGGGGTCACCAGAGACAGAGTGGGGAGCAGAACAGGCAGATCAGAAATACACTGCTGAGGGGAGCAGCGGGCAAGGCAGGCAGGTCTGCCGCACCATGTGGGATTCTCCCCGGCTGGGCGTGATAATCGCATCGGGCGCTGCTGACAGCTGCACAGCGCAGCGCTCAACCACTGCGCCACCAGGGAGGCCCTATTTTCTAAATTTTAGAAATATTTGAGGCGGAAAACATTACAAAATGTGCAAAATAAACATACACTGCATCTTGGTTGCCTCTGTTGTACCCCCAGGAGGATGATTCTTCTGGCATTTTGACTGTCTGTTCTCCTGTGTTTCTGTAGTATGTAAAAAATGGTTTGATTTGCTCATCTCCGCCCCCCCGCCCCACAACGGACATGTGAAAGGTTCCCAGTTTTCTACTAAAGAACCATGTTGGGAACATTCTTACATGTCAGCATTTAAAGATATCTCCTATGGTTTTGCTGGGTCCAGACTATAAAAATGGGATCACTGGGTGAAAACCTGTTAATGTTGAGAATGAATTATATATTGGTCATTTGTAATTTTTCTTTTGGGACTTTTGTCATAGTTTTCCTTTATTGGGGGGGGGTCTAATATAAATGGTGCTTAATTTCAAATTCTACTTATTCATAGCCAGTATACAGATTAAAATTATGTATCCTGGGGCTTTGTAGAATCACTTGTTATTTCCAGGAGTTTTTATTGTTGTTGTTTTGTTTATTTGTTTTTTAGATTTTCTATGCAGAAAATCATGTCATTCATGTCACACATGAACAAAGAAAGTTTTTCTTCCTTCCAAATCTGTATATCGCTTACTTCCTTTTTTGCCTGAGTGCCTTAGCTAGAATTTCCAATACAGTGTTAAAAAGGAGTGCTAAGAGGGAACATTCTTGTCTTGTTCCTGATCTTACTAAGAAAGCTTCTAATTTCTACCCATTAAGTATTTTATTAGCGATAGATTTTTAAAAATAAATATTCTTTATTAAGCGAGAAAGCTCCCCGTCTTAGTTTACTGAGAGTTTTTATTTTTATTTTTTTTAAAGATTTATTTATTTATGCATACAAGCTGGGGTGTAGGCCAGAGGTGTGGGGGGTGAGAGGATTCACCAGAAACAGAGGGGGAGCAGAACAGGTAGATCTACTGAAATACACTGCTGAGGGGAGCAGCGGGCGAGGCAGGAGAGTTCTGCTGCGTCATGTGGGATGCCCTGGTATTGAACATGAGCTGCAGTGGTTCTGGATAGCTTCATAATGCTGTACTTAACCTGTGGCGCCACCTTCCTGGAAGAGCCACCTACCAGGAAGGCTCTAGTGAGAGTTTTTATTATGATCAGGTATTGGATTTTGTGAGATGCATTTTCGACAAATATAGAAATGATGTGATTTTACTTCCCTTGTTGATATGATAGATTACATTGATTGTCAAATGTACCACCATCCTTGCATACCTGGGTTGTATAATAAATCCCACTTAATGGTCGTGTATATTTCTTCTTATACATTCTTGGAATTGATTTGCTAATTTTTTGCTAAATATTTTTGTATTTATGTTCATGAGAGTTACTGGCCTATAGTTTTGGGGGTTTGGTTTTGTTTTGGTCATGCTTTTGTCTGGTTTTGGGTGTTGGAGTAAGGTTGTCCTCCTAAAAACTTAGGAAGAATTTTCTCTGATTCTGTCCTCAGAAAGTGATTGTAGAAAATTGGCATAATTTCTTCCTTAAGCCCATATTGACATGTTCTCTCTATTTTGGAAGGTGATTGTTGACTCAATTTCTTTATTACATATAGTCCTGTTCAGATTGAGCTCATTTTTCAATAGTGTCTAGGAGAATAAGGACTTGTGAAACTGATTTTAGCCAACTGAGTTGTTAAGTGTACAAGTCTTTGTTCACCCTAGTCTTTTGGGCAGGTTGGAACTTGATTCACTTCCCACATGGTATACTTGGGTAGGAGAGTGAGGGCATGTGGAAGGTGGGCATAATATTGGTGTTTCTCTTATAGGGTAAGCAAAATTTAAATAAGATGTACAGTTTAGGACCTGATACATAAGCTCTCTTGTGGTGGTTGCTATTTCAGTGTAATCATCTGCCTTGGATGATGATTTCTGATTGCCAGCTTTCTCCATCTGACTTGGTGACCATGAACGGATTCCCACCATCTCAGGCCTTTTGATACTTTATCCTCAACCAGAAGCCCTCCGGAATTTCACCCTCAGATCTATGTTTTCTGGCAAGCATATGTCTGTCCTCTTGATGTTCAGCAGGCTTTGTTCTCTGTGGATAGGACATAAAAGCAACACAGCACAGTGACTTGCCGACTGGGTTCCAGTCCTAGCTTTGCAAGCTACTACTTGCTTTTCACCGTCCTTTGTTTTAGATGTGATTCATGTAGACATGATTAAAATTTCTCATCTGTAAGATTGCTCTATAAAGGAAGCCAGCTCTTAGAAATAGTGATGCAATTGCAAAGGGTTAAGGAAGCAGTAGTTCTTAGCAGAAAAGAGAATGAGATAAAGCAAAAAGGGGGAATACCCAGGAGTGCCCTGCATCAATAATTTGTGAAATTCTCGTGAATTCTTTATGAAACTAAACATAAACTAATAGTTCATAAACTAATTGTTTATGAACTCTTTATGAAAGAGATAGTGATTCATGAAAGTGGTGGAGAGTGGAGGCTCCAGAATGCCCCATGTGTACTCACCAGACAATGAGAGCAAAATTCCAGCAGGCAGTTTCTTTGATCACAAAACTACATACATATGAGAGCGCTTAGAGTTGTTCTTTATGCAGGCAAATGATAAGTCAGTTTGCAGGGCAGAACCCATTGTGTCCGTTCCCTTAAACACTTCTTAGGTTCCCCGTGAATTCCATATGCAAACATACTGTCTCGTGATGGCACCATGGTTTTTCTTATGTCTTTGACATAGATTGTGGTTGATTTGGCTGAGCACCAGATGAAATAGTTTATAGTTAGGACTGCATTAAAACAAAAATGCATACCTTATACTCCAGAATCCTATTATATAAGGAGCACGGGGGGCTGAGACTGGCAGGGGGAACAGCAGGCACATGTATCTCCTCTTTCAGACTCATCATTGTAGAGGACATGTAGTTGGATGCAAGTGCAGTAATTGTGTCCACGTTACGATTCCACTGTAATGCTGAGAGTAGTGTCCTTTGACAATGCAGGGAGGAGGTATTATGGATAATTCTGTCTTGGGCATTTTGATGTTTCACAGATGTGCAACTGGATGTTGAGGATCTGGAATAATCAAAAGAAAGTATATGCCTGTCACACACATCCTAGAGTCTAGTGTTAATATGGAAATTAAAGGTCTTGGATTCAGGCTTACAGGCTAGGAATCTCCTGTTGTGTCAATCAAAACATGATTTTGGACTTCAAGCATTTCAGCAAAAATTTAATAGCAGTTTCCTTCACTGAAAATAGGTTATTTTTATAAAATAAGTTTTTTGGTTAGAGTGTTTTTTAGAGCAAGATACGTATGTATACTCTAAAATTAGAATACATGTATATATGTACTCCTGTGAGTATACTAACATTTGAGTGTGTGTGTGTGTATACATGCAACAGGTGGCATGTGTATTTACTTTCTTAGAAGTCGTGAAATTTATCTGCATTAGATAAACTTTTGTAATTGCATTCTTCTTGTATTGCTTTCTAAATGGAGAAGTACTACCTAATCTATGTCGTTTTGGGGGAAGTTTCTGTCCCTAAAAGATGGACAGACCCAGTTCTAATGCTGAGTCCCTGTTCCTAGCAATTCTGTGTGCTTGGAAGTTACTTGACAACCTCTCAGATCCTTGGTTTAGTCATCTGCAGTGCAAATCTTAGGATAGCGGAAACGTTCATAAAGGTCCTGATTCCCAGAACACACTGGGAAAACGCTGTTGCCGTCCATGATTGTTGAAATCGGGTGGATTTCCTCACTCTCCTTTGTCAGCTCTGCGTGCTGCCTCCTCTTCTGACTTTAGTCTGTTTCTCTGACATTGACAGCATGGAGGGCATCACTGCTTAAAATCTAATTGTTAATATTTGGATTTGGGTTAGGAAATATTGATGAAACCCTTTAACCTAAGTTATTCTTATTTGCATCTGGGTACGTACATTCTGGGCATGGCTTTGTGGGTGAGCTGACCCACCCACAGCTTCTGTGGAAGCATCTCATCAGATATTTCATTGTTTTTATTTCTTGTGGTAGCTTTGGTCCAGCCAAATGCCTTATTTATTCTTGGTCCTGGTGTAGCTTTTATTGAAAGTGGTAATAATCAGCTAGTGAGAATGCAAGTAACTGTTTGGAGGAGTGTGAGAAGCAATTCACAGGGAATCAAACTGATTCCAAAGGTTTTAGGGGTACAGATAGGAAACTGCTTTGTTTGAGATGAGCTTTGATTCTGCTTGGCTGTAAAAGATGCTGCAGAGTGAACCACCTGAACCTTTTTAGACTGTCAGGGTGGCCTGGCCAGGGAGCTAACTCCCATGGGGCAGCAGATCTCTCCTGTCTCTCCCATTTCTCCCCTTAGCAGTGTATTTCAGCGGATCTGCCTGTTCTGCTCCCCACTCTTGTCTCTGGTGAACCCTTTCACCCCTGCCTACACCCCAGTTCTTCTATGCCAAAAAAAAAAAAAAAAAGGAGGGGAATGTTATCGGCAGGCCAGGGCAAGGACACACATACTCAACGTTTCTGGAGACTTAATATTTATTCAGTGTTCGGTTTTACGAATATTTTTCTTATGTGCATGTTTTAAAAAGGAATTGAGGAATGACATGTCTTAAGTTGGGAAAAATCTTACTGTAGCTTGAAATCCAAGTCACCTTGACTTAAACACAGTGCTCTTAGATTTCATAGTGATATCCAGAAGGGAAACAGTAAAGACCTGTCCAGCCGAACATGTTTTCCCTGAAATGAGAAGCTGTCTAGCAGACTGCTGAAGAGAATCCCATTTTTAATTTGCATTTTGATGTGCTTTTATTATTTACATGGTTTACTTTACCTGTTTTTTTTTTTTCAATTTGGAAACACATAGTTCATGTGCATTGGCCTTTAAAAATGGTCCCTTTTAAATGGACTGATGCCATCATGTCCTCCTGCTGCCCTAGCTCTCCTCAACTTGTTGCCAACTAATTTGGCAAGAGGCTTTTCCAGGATCCCTTTCACCATAAGAAGACACTGTGTCAGTGGATGTGACCCTTATTTTTCTGAATGGCCTCACAGATACTCTGAGTTATTCTTTCACTTGGTGATTTCACAGGCTCCATAAACATTTTGTTTTATATAGATTTATACTAAACGTCCGCTATGTGTGGGCTCTGGCCTAAAGATGAGGTATATAAAAAGTTTAAATGATTATTTGGCCCTAAGCTTTGGGGACCTCCCAGTCTAACGAGAGAGGTGATGATGGTTTTGACAGCAACTTGTGATGAGGTGATGATGGTTTTGACAGCACCTTGTCTGCAGTGTCGTGATGTCATGGAGAAGAGTGAGGCTATTTTGGGAAGGACTGGCACTAATGAGGTTCCTCCAACCCGCTTGATCTTGGAAGAGGCTCCTAAAGCATGAGTTAGTGCCCATGTTGCCAGCAGGAGCTTCTCGGAGTCAGGTTGGGCGGGAGACTTGTCCTGTAAGAAATGGGCAGCCCCACAGGTGCTCCATAGGGCCTGTGTGCGGGAATGTGCATGACGGCCCACGGTGGGTGGAAGACGTGAGGCTTATTGGGGCAGGCCGCCTTGGAGACAAGATGGAAATACTGTGGGAGCCAGGGAGGACTGTTGTTCATTGACTGTTTTTAAAGTAGAGAAATGAAATAGATTTGTGATTTAGGACAATAACTATTTTATATGGGCCATCTTGGAGTAGAGATTGGTTGATTCATATGAAGTTTAGTAACTTAAGGCCCTGCAGTGACAGAGGAGTGGATGGAGGTCGATTTCAGAAAGTTTTAGGAAAAATAATCTATAGGTTGTGGTGAGGTGTTCATATGTAAGAGTTGGGAAGGAAGAAAGTACAAAATGACTTGGGGCCAAGGCTTGCTAGCCTTTTTATATCATGCACACGAGAACTGTTTGCTAGCATTTGCGGTAAATGGACTGTCCCTTGAGGTACTGCCCAGCAGCCCCACCATCTGTGGGACCTACATCTTGGCACACTCTTCATTCATTCTTTTTTTTTTTTTTTTTTTTTTTTTTTTTTTTT
>PVIJ01007673.1:0-80571 GCA_004024925.1 Scalopus aquaticus
CGTGTTAGAGAGATTGTGCAGGCACCTCTTTCATTGCAGGATGTGAAATACAGAGGGTCCCACCTTTTAGAGCAGCGTTCAAGAGAAATTATTTCCGTTGGTTTTTGTTTGTTTTGTTTTACAATTGGTATGGTAAGATGATTTCCTGGAATCGTGTCCTAGCTAAACAGTTACTAGAGACTATTTTGCCATCCAGGTAGGTGATGCTCTTTTCCTTGCTCCTTTTTTTTTTTAATTTATTTTATGCATACAAGCTGGGGTGCAGGCCAGAGGCGTAGGGCAGTGAGAGGATTCATCAGAGACAGGGCGGGGAGCAGCACAGGCAGAAAGACAGAAATACACTGCTGAGGGGAGCAGCGGGTGAGGCAGGAGAGGTCTGCTGTGCCATGTGGGAATCTCCCCGGCCGGGCGTCGAACTCGGTGCAACTGACAACAGCTCCACAGCACTGCACTTTAACCCGCTGGGCCACTGGGGAGGCCCACCTTGCTCTTTTTTAACATAATTTATTTGACTGGAAGTTTATATCACTTAACTTTTAATAGTGATCCTTTTAGCAGCTGGCTCAAACATTCTGGAAATTTAGCAGTTGGATGTCGGAAGCCTGTGCTACCCCACGGGGCTTGGACTGGGCACCCTTGTTGTACTCTCTGCACAGTTGGTCTGCACCCACCCCTCAGTTCTCAGCCATGGTATTAGGCCCAGGAATTCGCAGTTCCTCCTGCCGCCCTGGGTGCCACACGTGCGTGTTAATTATCTGTGTGAACATTGTGTTCTTATTGTCCTGTCGCTCGTAGTATCAGCCCGTGAGAGCAGAGCCCTGGCCTGTCCAGTCCCCGGGGCCACTCGTACACTGTAGGTGCCCAATGAGTGCCTAAGGAATGAACGAATGAATGAGTGAATGAGGTATTTCCTTAAGGTCCCCATAACCTCTTAAATATGCAAGTTTTGGTAATATTGTTTAAAAAATGATGTAAAAATGTTTGTCCAAAAAGTGACTCATTTATGAGACAAATGACCTGCTTCCCAGCTGTTTGCAGGAACTCAGTCTTTCTATGTGTCACAAACCCTGTGGGGAGTCGAGGGGTACCTGTGACCCACTTCTGAGATGGTTTTTAAATGTATAAAATATGCATAGGCTTGCAGTTATCAAAAAATATTTTAACCAGATGTAAAATTTAAATTTTAAACAGATGTAAAATTTGGTCCTATATGCAGTTTTATTAGCACACTAAATGACAAGATCCAGTGGGAAGTCTAATAATAACCGTAATTTTGAAATAGCAATAACTAAATGATATTTTAAATGATCTGTACCTCTGAGAGGGTATGAAAATATTTGGCTTCCATCAGTGACAAAGTATCAGCTACTGCTAATACTGCTGTGGTTTACCTACATTCAAATTAAGAAAAAATGATCAAGTTCAGGTTAGCGTGTACATCAAGTTCAGGTGTGTGTACATCTGTTTACTCTGAATTTTAGGCAGGAATGACTTGGAAGGCCCAGGGACCCAGGTTAGGAATTCTTGTGACTCTGTCAGTTAGTCCGGGATTCAAGGAGACCGGTTAAAGGTCTCCACACAAAGAGAGGCTGGACAGAGAAGTAGGATTTGCTCTCAGGTATTCCACCATTGGGTCCTTGTTTGCCTCTTCAGGCTGTGTGACCCTGGACAAGTTCCTTAACAACTCTGATCATGAGTCTCCCCACCTGTAAAGTGGAGTTGAGCACTGCCTCCTGCAACGACTGTCCTGATGCATCAGTGACAGAATTATGCCCGGCGCACAATCACTGCTCAGAGAAGAACAGTCGCTATTTCTCTTTGGCTCAGGTCGGCTTTCTTTGACCTGGGAAGCTCCGCTTCTTTGAATGGACTCAAACAGAGCAGGCGATCCTCTCCCTTCCTTGACGACTGAAGCTTGTAAACAGCAACATGGACACAGAGCAGAGGGCCCATTTATCTCAATCAGATTCTTCCAAGAGGACTTTGAGCTTCTTATCAGAAAAACACTTTGATCAGAACCCCCAGAGCCTCCAGCCCAGGCACTGGGCGCGCAGGTGCCAAGCCCGCCGCCGACAGCCTCCAGCTTCTGCAGCAGGTGCAAACTGGGGGGCAGCCCGTGCTCTGGGCCGCCGCGCCTCCCTGGCCGCGCGTGTGATGGGAGCATCCTTGCACCCATTAAAGCGCCCACAGATGCACTTGCAGACGGCCGTCGAGGGGAGCACCCTTCCCTCTGAGCCCAAGGAAGTTGGGTCCCTTCTGTCCAGCCTTCTGGAACCATTGCTGCCTGAGCTTTGCAGGCAAAGAAAGTTGGAATTGGCATGACCAACACTTTGCCTGCAGCCCAGCGGTTTCCCAAGTGCTGGCACTGGGCCAGGCCCTGGCAAGCCGGCCGGTCAGCCTTGCTGTCGGGAAGCACATTCTCAGTCTGCCTTTCCCCTGGCGTGTGACCCTGCAAAGTCCCTTTTGCTCTCGAAGCCTCACTGTGCTGCTGATAACATTTACCTCCACCGTGTCGCTGTAAGGACTAAGGAAGATAATATTTTATTGTCAGGCTTAGAGGAGGTGATACAGAATCACCCCCAGTGACTTCCATTCTACCCGAGATAAAACCCAAGATCCTCGGCATGTCCACATAGTCTGGCCCTTGGGTGCTCAACAACTGAAGCCTTTAGGTCTCCTCCTGGGTCCGGTGCTCCCCGATGATCTCCTTGCCCATGAATGGTCTCTCTCAAGGGCGAGGAGGTTGGCTGGCACGGCATGCGTGACGGTTCCGCTGAGACAGTGAGTCCTGCTCCCTTGGCCTCTCGTCCTTCCCTGCAGTGCCAGCTTGTGCCTGCAGTAGGAGCGGGCTCCCAAGACACACACAGACTAGATGAGGCCTCTTGACGGGGCTGGAACTGGCTTGCACGTTATTTCCATGGCTCTTCATTGGCGCAAGCAAGACAGAAACCCAGCTGCTACTCATAGTGGTAGCTAGGCGCCACGTCTTGATGGAGGCATCTCGAAGATGACATTACAAAAGGTATGGAGGTAGGAGGGGCGAGGAGACACAGCCACTGCTGGCATCCCCTCTACCCAGACAAAGAACAAGACTGGCTCTCATGTTACTGCGTGGGGTGCGGAGCACCCTATGTCCTCAGGAATCTCAAAACCAGGGCAGGTTCCCCACTGTGGAGAAGAGTTTGTTGGTGTACTTTATGGACATTAAATGTACATCTCCCCCATGGCTGGTGATTTCATTCCTACGTGTTTATCCCAGAGAAATATGCATGTCCTCACAAACACGCTACAGATACATTCCATGCGGCTTTGCTTGTAGTAGCCAAAACCCGGAAGAGAGGCTGTGTCATCCAGGGACAAATGTCTACACCGAGTGCTGTCTCTCCACCCCACGCACTGTGACCCAGGAGTCATTTCAAAAATGGCACAATTCAACACAAATGAATCTCAAAAGCATCCTGTCCCGAGCCGCCAGTGAGTGTATGTTCTGTCTGGTGCCATTTATACGAAGCTCCAGAACTTTCACACCTGAGCTGTGGTGATAAAATCAGAAAGGGGGGTTGGGTGGAGTGGAGTCCTGGGCTATTATTACTGGGAAGAGGGGCTGGGGGAGGCTCCTTGTCAATTAGGGCTGGGTTTACAAGGCTGGAGACATTTGTCAAACTCATAAACCTGTACTTAAAATCTTTGTGATTTATCGTATGCAGATTAGGGCCCAGTACGCAATGATAATAGTAAATCAGGCTTCCAAAGGCTTTCTTAGAAAGGTGTGGAGGAGCTGGCAGGGTGTGGATAGAATCCGTGAGTCACAGCCTTACGGAAACGCAAGAGGGAGAGACAGTGCATGGAGCTCAGCCTCTCCTGGTCACAGCCTTACAGAAACGTGAGACAGGGAGAGACAGTGCGTGGAGCTCAGACTCTCCTGAGCCACTACAGCAAGGAGAACTAGTTTACGTTTTCTAGAGGCACTGAGGAAACATCAGCAAAATGTCCCTGGAAACTCAGCCCAGCAGCTGGGCGGCCAGGGCTGGCCTTGGTGAGGTGGGCTCTGTTTTCCCACATGCTGGCTGGCAGGGGAGACCCCAAGGATGCTTCCGGGGAGTCATATGGCAGAGGGCCAGCAAAGACCTGGGGGGACCACTGTGGGAGTGAGGCCACCTCCCAAGGCTGTGAATCAGGTTCCTGGTGTTTCGCTGCCTCTGAGCCAGAGATTTCCGCCCTTTGCACGTCCCTCGGGACACATCCAGCTGTTGGCCACCGAGACGCAGGCGCTCCGATCACGCCAGGCCCGTGAATGTGAACAGGAGTCCAGCTTGGAAGCCTGGAGTGACCAGAGGCTCGGGGACAAGTGAGGATCACAGGGTCACAGAACCTGGGTCTTTGCTGGGAGAGGGGGAGCATCTAAAAATACATAGAACCCGTGGTCCTGTGCTGAAATGCAGCATTTCTCCCGTAAAAACAGCATGGTGCAGGTAACTAAAACATCAGAAACAGCCTCAGGAAGTCGAGGACATGTCTGATGCTTGTTTGCATGTCTCGGCGGCCCTCCTGCTTTCTTCTCACTCCTTCCGCTCCAACCCTCTGAGGTCCCTGTCACCGGCTTCATTTGCCAAAGAGAAAACGGGCTTCTGACCTGCTTGTCGGTACCTTGCACTTTGCTTTCTGAGTTTGGCAAAGTGGGTTTCTGTGTCACCTCTAAGAAGGCAGTTCCGGTGGTTCGCGCCCTCTGGCCAGTAATCCAAAAATAATCTTCCCGTGAGCTCCGTCCCCACTGATCGCTCCTGGACTTGGGTTGACAGTGACTGGCCCCGAGTTCTGTTACTTTAGTTTGGGGTGAATGGGAAGAAAGGAGAGGCAGGCTGATCATAGAGGAGGCATTTGTGCCCCAGGAAGGCTTGGTTTCTCTCTGGTTCCCAAGGAGGAAAGTGGGGGCCGGCCGCAGGCGCCCCCCATCTAGCGTCTCGGCAATTTCATCCCTTACTAGGCGGCCCCTGCCTAGGCAGCTGAGAGTTCTCCCAGGGTGGGTTGTATTCCTCTGCCAGCTTTCTCTGACTTAGGGTTCTTTAAGAACTGAGTCAGGAGTTTCGTCTTCTGAGTCCCTGGGCCTTTATGTTGCAGAGCTAAAGATGAGTGTAGGCCTTGGGCCTGCAAGATTTATCGTCTTTGAAATGGGTCTAAATATTCTTCATATTTCAGAGAAGCTGTCTCTCACACGTCCACCCCACTGCTTTTTTTTTTTTTTTGAGGTACATATATTTCTCATGTATTTCATAAAGAAATTTCAAATGTCAGTAAAAACCAAATGCCATTTCGTCTGTGGTAGCTACAAGCCTGTGTATGTGCGCATGCGCACCTGTGTGTGTGTGTGTGGGGGGGTGTTTTTTCTAATTGAAAACCCCGAGTTTCTTGGAAGAAACAAATACAGCCATTCTTACAAAGCAGATGAAAATGAAAATCAGTACAACCTTTGGACAGAATGAATTCAGCCGCATCAATCAAGAGCCTTAAAAATATGAGAACCACTCTTCCAGCCAGGAATTGCTCCTGAGGAAAGGGAAGGAAGGAAGGAGAGGGGAGGGGAGGGGAGGCACAGGGGAGAGGGGAGAGGAAGGAGAATTAGAGAGGAGGAGGCGGAACATAGCACAACCAGAGCATCTGAGGATGGGAGACTATTTCAGTGCTCTCCATTGGGACTTAGGCCCCTTTTAAATGGTGCTAATGAAGAATATTTTGCATCACGAAAAAACAAAAATAGCAAGAAATAGCAATCAAGAAAAGTAATAATGCAGAAAAAGTAGTGATTCAGCAGGCTTCCCCAGTCACAGACGCCGCTGGCTGCTGTCAACTTGGACGTGGGAATAGCGAGAGGGTTTCTCAGCCGCTGTTATCCAATATCGAGAAAGAAGAAATATTCAGCATGTCCCATTTTCTCTAAAGTATGGACATTCTTAATGGAGGGGGCACTGGGTGGATTGGGAACAAAATGTTACCAAAACGTTCCTGGCAATGGTAAGTGGGGAGATGAGCAGTGATTTTATTTTCTTTGGGTTTTTAAATTTTGAAGTGCCCCGCTGTGAATGAATATTAAAGTTGGAAGTCAGAGAGTGACTGAACCCCAGCCTAAAACAGATTTAGGGGGAGATCTCAGCTGCGCCAATTTTTCTGAGTGACCTTGAAGTTGTTATTTCATCTCCCTAGATCTCTGCTTCCCCATGGCAAATGGAGGTGATACTTGTGCATATTTGAAAGCGATGAGTGTCACAGGGGATGACACACAGTAGGGGCTTGGCAAGTGGTCTGAGGCCAGTAAGCATCATCTGTAATGCAGAAAGGACGCTAGGAGTGTTTTCTTTTAATCAGCCATATATATATATATGTATGTATGCATGCATGCATGTATATATGTAAAATTGTGTGTGTGTGTGTGTGTGAGTGTGATTTCCTTTTATTTATCCATACAAGAACTGGGTGTAGGCAAGGGGCGGGGGGTGGCGGCGCCGGTGTGTGAGATGATTCACCAGAGACAGAGTGGGGAGCAGAACAGGCGGATCCACTGAAGTACACTGCTGAGGGGAGCAGTGGGGAGACAGGAGAGGTCTGCTGCGCCCTGTGGGTCAGGTCCCTGGTTGGCTTCAGAGTGCTGAGACTTTAACCCCTGCACTACCAGAGAGGCCCCTGAATTACTACTTTTTTAAAAAAAGTCTTTGATGCACTTGCTATACTCACCTTCGATGGTGAATATGATCTTCAAAATTCAAACACAAAAGAGGAGATCCGGTCCAGCATCCCCTTGCCCTGCTGTGCATTCCCTCCCTCCTGACCACACCAGCATCCCTGCCCAGGAGACAGCATCACAGTAATTGAAACAACAATGACAATAATGTGATATTTCGGAGGATTTTTGAAAAAACTTCATTGACGTGATGACATACGGCGAATGGGGCGTGTAGCTGCGCCCCACTTGCTGCGCTCTGTCCTATGTATCTGCCTCTGGATCGTGACCACGTTTTAGTGAACACATCCTTTATTCCCGAAAGGTTCCTTTGTGCCCCCTCCCTTGCCTCCTCCGTCCCCATCACCAGGCAACCAGATCTGCTTTTTGTCACTATAGGTCAGTGTATACGTCCTAGAGTTTAATATTAGTGGAGTCATACAATATAGAGTCTTCTTTGTCTGACACTTTCCAGCATGATTTAGAAATTCAGCCATACTTTGCATATGCATGAATCGTTGAACTTTGCAATAGTTCATTCTTTCTGTTGCTGAGGAGCATACCATTGTAGGGCTAAGCATGGCTTATCCTCTTATCTGTTGATGGACAGGTGGGTTATTTTCAGTTTGGGGCTACTGCCATTCAGGCCACTATGAATATTTGTGCGCCAGTCCCTCGGGACATGTATTTCCTTTCCTTCTGGATAAACCTGCAGGCGTGAATGACTGGGTCATGGGTTGGGTGTAAGTTTAACATTTTAGAAATAAGCCGACTCTTTTCCACAAGGTCACCCCATTTTGCATTCTGACCAGTGCCCACAAGCATTTGGGTTCTTCTAGATTCTCACCAACCCTTGGTAAGGTCAGTATTTTCATTTGAGTTGAGAAAATCCTAAATAATGTAACAATGAGAATATTTTTCACTGTAAAACTGGCAGAAGAATGTTTTCATTGTTGATACCCAGCGCTGGCAAGCACAGAGGAAAGCATTCTTTTATCCTGATGGTAGAAATGCAAATTAGCATAATTTTCTGGGCGCCAGCTTGGCAACCTATATCAAATGCCTCGGAACCTTTTATTTTTATTGAGCAAATCCACTTCTGAGAATTTCTCTTTAAAGCATAGATTGCAGGGGGAAGGAGGTGAAGGGGGAATAAAGAAAAATAAAACATGGTCAGAGGCAAACAGAGAGAGCACAGCCCTGGCCGTGCGGAAGGCAGCTTCTCCTGGGAGCCTCCTGGAGAAGCCCTGAGTATCTTGAACTCCAGAGGTTGGCAGCTGGCAGGTCACAGACGAGATCCACCCTTCAGATTTGATTTATTTGCCCCTCAGAATGTTTTTAAGTTAGTTGAATTTTTTTGGACAGTATTTCAAAATGAGCTGTCCCATCAAAATTTCATTCCCAGACATTGAAAAACAAGAAGATGGGGCATTTCTCACACATGACAACGAGAAGCCAGCAAGGTGCCTTCTGTGGACCCAACTAATGAAACACCCCAAAGGCAGGGCCTGAGGCTCGATGGATCAGGCCGGAGTACAGAGAGGGCTGGTCCGTGGATTGGGGGTGCCTTTGACATGACTAGAAGAAGTGTCATCCTCACCGTAGTTCTGTGAGGGGGCCTCGTTCTCCCCATTTTGCAGAAGAAACGGGCTCAGAAAAGGGACAAGCACTGCCAGGAACCACTCCCGCCTCCTTCAGTCAGGGCCAGCGTTTCCTGGAGCCCGAGTCCAAGCTCTGTCCTTGGGCCTGGCAGTCCCCTCGGATCATGCAGCTTCCACTTGAATAATTCCAGAAAAAGAAGCAGCCTGCTTCCTGAGGCTTCTGCTCCAGGGGCTGGCAGGCCTCGCATGCGCTATTCTGCGGCACTCAGAAGAAATACTTAACACGCTTTTATTTACAAGTGCAGAAGCTGAGTCGGACTAGCAAAAGTACAAAGAGGGGGTAGGGGGTGGTTTGCCACAAGGACACGAAGATCTCTCAGGAAGTGCATGTCCACGGAAGCAGTTAGGCCTCAGGAAGCACTGAAACAGGAAGTGGGGTGAGTGGGCTACTGGACAGTCAGCAGGAAAAGCCCTCTGCCTCTCTCCCAGCCCGTCCTCTGCAGGTTGGTTTTCTCAAAGACTCCATTGCCATGGTGACGAACAGTTGCCCACGTGCCCGCACTGTACCATGACCTCTGACCCTCTGGGAACCAGACGGGCATCCCCAAGGCCAATTCCATACTCCCCATGGAGAGAATCAGATTATCCTGACTCCCAGCAGGCATTCAGCCATTGTCCTGTTAACCGTAACAGGAAAGCAGGGTGGTGAATGGCAAATATGGCTTCCAGGGACTCACTGCCTTGAGACTGTGGACTTAGGATGCATGGGTCAGGTGAAGCGGAACGATTGTGAGCCGAGGTGATGGATACCCCAGACGCTGAGGACCTCACATTTATTTCCCTACAGTTTGCAAAAAATACCAAACAAACAAACAAAATAAAAACATGGCAGCATTTCCAAACGGGAGACACTCAGGCTTTCCAAAAGTTCTCTCTTCCTTTGCAGTCATCTCTTTTCCTGGGAATCAACCCTAGACTCCTTTAGGCATTCCCCATTATTATAGATCCCAGATGACTCAATGGCCTGGCTGCCCCCCACCCAGGTCTACACAACTTTGGCAACATCCCCGTTCAAGTGCATAATTTGTCTTCATAACTGACCTCCCTTCTGCAAGTGTGGGCTGTCTAGCTCGAAATAGTTTTCTTGCTTTACCTTCCTCGGACCCACAAGGCATATACTAGCTCTCCTGTTAATGGAACCTAAGATCGTTTACTTGTGGGCAGCTGTATACATCTGGCTCAAATTGAGTTTGTGGCCCCAGATCTACTGCCCAGGAACTGCTCTCTGGCCAAGTCTCTCTGTTCCCAGACTTAAATAATTGATGCCAGAATCCACATCAATCCTGGTAAATATTCTCCTATTTCTTCCAGTCCCTCATGGGCACTATGACACCATTGTGAGTCTTAATCAGGTCATACCAACTTCTTGTCTCCTGGAAACTTCATCTGTATACCTTAAATTTTTTGGTGCTGAACCAAAATGATATCCAAAATAGACCACTAGATACCTCCTAAGTTTCTGTGGCTCCATCAAGACTACAAATATGTTGCAAGTATTTTATGATCTTTTATTCCTGGAACAGGAAGGGCAACAATCCAAATTCCTCAAGTATTTTTGATGCTTAATTTTATAAGGACAGAAGAGAGCTGGTATGATTAAATTCTAGGGCATTAAGAATATGGGAAAACCTCTGGAAATCTTTCACTAGATGAATCATCATAACTCTGATTGAGTAAGCATCTACTAGAATCATTGACGTTACTTCTCACATCAGCTCAGAAGCATTCATAATACCATTTTATAAGTATATAACTAAGGCAACACAGATTTAATAGTAAAACTGACATTCAAATGCAGGCTATTGATATAGTTTCATCCCTATACTGAGGGTTCACAATTGTTATCTGTAAAGGGCCAGACAATGAGAATGTTACGCTTTGTGGGCCAGTCGGTCTCTGACTTCATAGGGTCAAAGCAGCCACAGAAAATCCATAAAAAGAAGGGGGGGGTGACTGTGTTCCAATAAAACTTTATTTATAAAAACTTGTTATGCCCAGTTTGGTCATGGAGTATAGCTTGCCAGCTTGTCCTAGAATGTTCTTCCAAGTCTGCATGGCAAACTCCTATTCAAATACACAGCTCAAACGTGACCTGAAGTTACAAAGCCAGACACAAACAGGGTTTGGCCCTTGGGCCACACCTTGCTGACCCATCTTCAAGCATCATACCTTCTGATCTGTTTGGTTCCTTAGTTTTTTTCCCACACCATTGACAAATGAATAGCAGCTGTCCACATAGCTCCTTGATATTATGCTTTAGACAGCCAGACTAGACCATTTAGATATCTAAATGGATCTCAACCAGTTTGGATATTCACATAGGTAACTTTGTTCAGACAGCTGCCTTCATTGATTGATTGATTGATTGATTGATCATCAAGACCCACAGCTTGTGTTACTAACTGCAACATGAATTATTAATGCTCTTCACACTATTCATCTTTTCTTTATAGAATGACCAAAAATGGTGTTCAATCCATTGCAATTATCGTGACTGACCCAATTGAAAAACTATGATAATGATCAAAGTGTGTATTTTATTTTTTTCTTTTGATGGAGGGCAGAAGTGGAACAACCAGTGGATCTTGTCCCCTATAAAAGACACTGCTAAAATCTGTGCAGCCAGATTTTGGCATAACAGAGCTCCATTAATTTTGATGTAAGAAAGGGATAACCGGCTGGGTAGGTTCATTTTATCTCAACAAAGAACCTTGAGTTACTGGCAAATGGAGATCAGAGCCAGAGCCAGCACAACTGCTATCTTGCAAAATGCATCGAGATTCACTCGTCTCCTGTTTAACACTGCCCTGAACTGCAGTAATTCCTGGTGAGGCTCTGTTACCTTTTTCCATGAATCCCCAAAATAAATTCGTGATCACTCACACACACACGCACACGCACACACACACACACACCCCACACACACACCTCTCCAGGAGCTGAGTCCTGTTGTGGGATCTCAGCCATTAAGCGTTTCCTGCCAGTCCTGCTGTTCGCCTCTGGCCAGGCATTTTAGCACCCCATTATCAGAGTTGTTTATTCCCAAGTCCTGTTTGTTCTTTCATGTACATTCTGTGTCCTGGAGAATAATGTTGTCAAAGTGGTGCAAGTGTTAGTCTGCTAGGGGTGTCGGGGCAGATATGGGGGGCTGGGGGTGTTCTGCTGAATGTTAGAATGCAAACACAAGCAAGAAAAATGGTCCAGAGGGAGCCCAATGGACTAGGGAGAAGACTGGGGTGCTTCGTTGTTCCTGTGATTTGGTAACATGCATCTGAAGATGTGTGAACATAGATCTCCAAATTATATGCAGTGGTATAAGCCAACGTACTTCAACTGTGTGTGTGTGTGTGTGTGTGTGTGTGTGTGTGTGTGTGTTTACCTTTAAAAGATTATTATGCAAAAAAGAAAATGGCCCCAGAAGCAGAGGGAAGACTGATTCTGCCATGATGGACCTCCTGTAGCAGGATGAGGGGGTCATAAGCACAGGACAACCAGGGAAGGCATCACCCACAGTTTTGAAGAGCAGGTGGAAGAAATCAGAACAAACCCCGATTATCATCCCTGGGACTTGCACAGAACAGGCATGCGATGCGGGTGCACAAAAGACTGCTCACTCCTCCTGCTAATGGGAAATGTCAACACTTGCAATTCACTGGGAACTTGCAGGAAAGGCCACAAAATAAGCCACTGGGCAGTTTAGCCTGATGTTTCTCTGTGTTCACAGTTTTCAGGCAAACTGATGGGACACTTTAACCTTTGGAAACAGAGAAAATATAAACAGTAACAATCTGCTGGGTTTAGTGGCACAAGAAGTCATCTTTAACAATAACAGAAACCCTGGACATCTTTTATCATGTGTGTTTGTATTTTCTAATGCTAAAATAAGATCTGTTTATTGTGGCCTAACAGCCTGTATGTAACAGATGTGCAAGCAGTTAACTGAGTGAAGCTCAACTCTAGGTTGGGTAGATCCAAAACTGGAGTCATCCGAACATCTCTGTGCTTTCCCTTCCTTGTCTGTAAAATGGGGTTATACCAAGAGAACCACTTCATCGATGTCTCTAATCTGGCAAAACTCTAGATCACACCCCTCAACCCCTTCTCTCCTAACAACACATACAATCAAATGCAGCAGAAACTCATCAAGCACCTGAAGGAAATGGAGGGGGGTCTTGACCCTCACCCATCTCAGCCACTGGGGTGTTTTCATTAGCTGTCTGCATCCTGGTGACTGCTCTCCCCCCCACCCAAAACACCTTCCTCCAATTCTAATTTCTTCCCTTGCATTAAATCCCCATCCCACCCCACCCCCTGCCCGGAGAACTCTGCCCGCCTTGTAATTCCACCTTCCTCTTACTCAGTTGTTCTAACTAATCCTTATCCAGTGTTTGCCCTCCCCCAATGCCATGGCCAGTTGGACTCAAAGAAACTTCCACACGATCTATCAATAGTGTTGTCTCTTTAACCTCAGCAGTGTTATATGTAACGGAGATTTATCTCTCTGACATATATAGGGAAATCGTGTATCTTCAGATTTTTCATGTCAGCACTGTTTATAAGAGACAAGAAAAAAAAAACGCCACCAGTATCCATCCGTAGGGAGATTAAATCAGTTTAGTTAAATCAGTTTGAGCTTATCATGACTGTGATATTTTGCATCTGTAAAGAAGGAAGCATGCTCTTTACTTGAATGGAGAAAGATAGCAGGATAAGGTGAGCCCAAAAGGCAAGATGTCAGAGCTTGTGTTGAGAAAGTAAATGCACGATTGAACAAGAAAATGTTTGTATTTCATGTGCAAAAGAAAACGCGGGAAGAACACCCCCAAACTAATAAAAGAGGGTCCGTCGATGCAAACAGGACCGTGAATTCTCGCTATATTCCTTTCGTATTTTTTTTTTCCGGAGCATGTAAGTGTGTTACTCCTCAAAAGCTTGCAGTGTTTTGTTTTGTTTTTGAAAAGCCATCAAGGTGTTCAGAACAGAGAGAGGAATCCCCTAAGAGGATGCCGCTACTAGATGTTAAATCGTCTTTTACTTCTCTGCACTGTGGGCAAAGTCCGCGGAGCAAAGTGCTTAGAGCAGAGCCGCCTGCAGGGGGCGCAGTACGAGGCAGCCCCTGGAGGCAGCAGGTGGAGGGACCGCTCAGGAAGGCGCTTCCCGGGGACCTCAGGGCTTACTGTGTGGCCGCAGTAAAGAGATGGAACTTGACTTTCAGCCTGACCGATCTGCGCGCTGCTGGCTGCTTCCCGCGGAGCAGGTCCCTAGATCCCAGGCTCTGAGAAGTGGGGATGAGAACAGAGCACAGGGGTGCTCGCTCAGAACAGGTAACCGTAACTCCAGAAGTCTCCCCCAACCTAGGCCAGAGGATCGTGGAGACTGACTTAGGGCCCAGGGAGGGGTAATGAAAGCTGGCCCTGGCGTGACCAGCCACTGCTTCTCAGCAGGGAAGACACTGGGGAATGTCTGCAGATATTTGTATTTATTTATTTTCCTTGCATTTGCATTTATTTTATGCAGAATTTATTTGTGGGCCATCAGCTTTTGCTTCTTGGGCTTCTTCTGGAATGTCTTTTTTCATCTGTGAACATCCTCTCTGGCTAGGAACCCCTTGCCTTTCCTCGGTCAGGTTCACGTCTGCAAGGCCAAGGGGCTCATGTGGGGGTTCACCCAGGGGTTCCTTCCACCCACCGTGAACTCTCAACTCTAAGACTCATGGGGGGTTTTGCTCGCTTGCATGTGCCCGTGGCCAGTGGCCAGAGATTGTAGAGCTGGAACCTGAAGTCGGGCACTGCTCCCTGCAGGCATTTTTAGTTGTCATGACTGGAGGGGTGAGGGGGAAGAGAGTCAGTGTCCAAATAACACCTAGTGGGTAAATACCCCGGATGCAGCCAGAGATCCTGCATTGCACAAGACAGTCCCACAGCAAAAAGTTATCCGGCCCAAAGGTCAATAGTGCGGAGCTGAGGGCTCCTGCTCCACTGTTCTAGAAGGGGAAGGAAAGAGCAAAGTTAACGTGAAAGCAATTCCCGATACTTGGCATGAGACAAAGCCTTGAGACCTGAGAGTGGGCCAGAGTGACCTGGGCAGGCTATTTGGGGGTCACAGAAGGCTTCTCAAGGACACGACATGCTTGCTGACTGCAAACAGTTGTGAAGAGCCATGCAAACGAGTGTCTCAGAGAAGAGCACTTGAGGTCAAGGGTAGAAAGGAGGTGCAAAGGCCCTGAGGCAGGGCAGGCTTGGCTTGTTCTAGAAAGAGAAGCGGGGTACAGTGTGAACAGAACAGAGAAGGCTGGAGATGATGTGGGGAGGAGGTGAGCCAAGATCACCTCTTTATCTTTGCTTACAACACACTGGAGGGGTTCGCAGGTGGGCTGAGGGGTCCTGAGTCCTCTAAATGGACCTTGCCATCTGCCGCATCAAGACAAAACATACTCTAGGGGCCTCCCTGGTGGCGCAGGGGTTAAGTCTCAGCCTATGAAGCTGTCTGCAGCCACTGCTGTCTGAGTTCCATCCCCGGCCAGGGAGCTTCCCACATGGCACAGCAGACCTCTCCTGCCTCACATGCTGCTCCCCTCAGCAGTGTGTTTCAGTAGATCTGCCTGATCTGCTCCCCACTCTGTCTCTGGTGAATCCTTTCACCACCCCACACCTCTAGCCTACACCCCAGTTCTTTTGTGCATAAATAAATCTTTTTTTAAAAAAAAGACAAAACATTCTGTACTGTGTGAGACCTTCAATAGGAAGGAACTTTAATACAGTTAGTGTGCAACAGAGAGAAAACGAAGAATACAGTTCAAAATAATTTCCAATTAAATACCCAAAGTTGGGGGCCTCCCCGGTGGCGCAGTGGTTAAGCGCTGCGCTGTGGAGCTGTCGGCAGCGGCGACGCGAGTTCGATGCCCGGCCGGGGAGAATCCCACACGATGCAGCAGACCTCTCCTGCCTCGCCCGCTGCTCCCCTCAGCAGTGTATTTCTGATCCGCCTGTTCTGCTCCCCACTCTGTCTCTGGTGAACCCTCTCGCCGCCCCGCACCTCTGGTCTGTACCCCAGCTTGTATGTATAAATAAAAAATAAATCTTTAAAAAAAAATAAAAAATAAATAAATAAATACCCAGAGTTACTCGTCCCCTCATGGACAAACTCCAAACAGGGTTGGCCCAAAGCGTGGCCACAAAGTCTAAGGCAGCTTCTGGCAGGGACCCATAGAAAAGGGGCAGGAGGGGCCAGGCAAGTCTGGAAGAAAAGGAGCAAAATCAAAATACAAGTCCAGAAAAAGGCCGCCATTATCAGCCTCCCCACAGGTCTCTCACCCACATCTCTGTCTCTTTCAAGTGTCTCCTTCCATGTCCCCAAATTCCTGGTACAAGACCAAGGCCAAGTGCAGCTGCTTCTTCACATGTGTCTCTGCTTCAAGTGCCTCCTCCTGGTCTTCCTCTGCTGTTGCTTTCTCTTCCGCTTCCTACTCAGCTCCACCCTTCCTTGGGTGGGCAGGGAACCTGGAGCCTCCTCTTTCTGCGGACATCACAGTGTTCCAGAAGTCCACGGGAAGTTTTAAAATACGGAACTGGCACGGTTAGCAGTGCGCTTTGCCGCTCCAGTATCTAGGGATTGAAGGCGGGCGAGAAGGTCAGGCCCCAAATGAGAGCGCTCAGTGGTCTGGGGTGGGGGGAGGTAGCCGCGGGGGAGTGATGGGATGTCTGGGGGAGATTCCACTAGGGGTCTGTCAACAAAGGAATTGATTGGCGAACCCGATCCACTGAGTCCCATAGAGGACCCCCCACAAGTGGGAGCACCAATCAACACGAGAGGCTGTAATCCTTCCACTGGAAAATTAAAACAGAGTTAAAACCAAATTCACAAATGCAAATTTTTTTAAAGATTTATTTATTTATACATAAAAGCTGGGGTACAGGCCAGAGGCGTGGGGCTGTGAG
The DNA here is from genome assembly GCA_004024925.1 of Scalopus aquaticus. Classification (NCBI taxonomy): domain Eukaryota; kingdom Metazoa; phylum Chordata; class Mammalia; order Eulipotyphla; family Talpidae; genus Scalopus; species Scalopus aquaticus. Next base: position 16,311 of record PVIJ01007673.1, read on the forward strand.
AGGGTTCACCAGAGACAGAGCGGGGAGCAGAACAGGCAGATCAGAAATACTCTGCTGAGGGGAGCAGCGGGCGAGGCAGGAGAGGTCTGCTGCGCCATGTGGGAATCTCCCCGGCTGGGCTTCGAACTCACATCGCTGCTGACAGCCCCACAGCGCAGCGCTCAACCACCACCAGGGAGGCCCCCACAAATGCAAATTAAAAGATCCACTTCTCCCCAGTTGCCCCAGGGTGGCGAAGGATGCTGGTGAGCTGGCGATTCTGACTTCTCGAAAGTTCTGTGAAGAGACAAGGAAAGGGGAACAGCAGGGAAAAGAAATCTAAAAAGGCAGCAGTACTTATTTTTGGAAGATGATGCGAGACGGTGGAGGGACCAAATTCTTCAGATGAGAAAATTATGGAACGATTTCAAACAAGGAAAGAATATTTGGGGAGACAGGGATGTCCACTTTGGAGTCTTGTGGGCGTCGGCCCCATCGACAGCGCCTTCCGGTCAGAGAAGGCGCCAGTAGAAGCTCCCACAAGTAGTTGTTTGAAGATTTTCAAACACAGGGGGTATATTGTTTATGAAACTTAATCTGATCACCGGAGCAAACTGATACAAATTCCACAGCAACGGTGGAGATTAAAGAAGCGTTTTAAGGACGAATGACAGATAAACGCCTTATCTACACTCCTCTTGTAAATTTACTCACCAAATAGGAGCTTTCAGGAGAAAGGTTAAGAGAGAAAGACAATCCGCTGCACTGAGAAAGACTTTCAGATCCGACTTTGAAACAGATGTGTCAACACCACTAAAACCGCCGATTAAAGGCAGAGTCAGGCATCGCGATGTTTTGTAGTCTAAAAATAATGCTAAAATAATAATAATAGCTGCCGCTTCGTACTCAGTTAAGTGATGTGTATTAGCTCTAATTCTCAAGTGGCTTTGCCATCTTCCCTTTGTGGATGAAGATAAGCAGACCAGGTGGATCTTCTGAAGTACAGTGTTGAGGGGAGCAGCGGAGAGGCAGGAGAGGTCTGCTGCGCCCTGTGGGAAGCTCCCTGGCCGGGGATCAAACTCAGGCCGAAGTGGCTGGCAATAGCTTGATAGCACTGAGACTTTAACCCCTGCGCCACCAGGGAGGACCTGTAGAGATCACTTTCAGAGACTAATAATGACCAGCAGATTGGATTGAGCACGCTGCGTGCCCATTTCTAGAGCTGACTGCTGTGCTTAGAACATCTGATTGGATTCTAATGACCTCAGGCTTGGATACTTCTGTTATTTCCATTCTGCACTGAGGGACCTAGAGTTCAGATAGTCAGTTACTTTTACAAGGTCACACATTCCCTACGTGACTCAGAATCCAAACACGCTGGTCAGACTGCAGAATACACACATGACAGCGAATGGGTGGGAAAGAAATCACAGGTAGGCGGGAGGTAGCCGGCCATGTGGCTACTACTAGATGTAGTCTGCTCTCCTCTAAGTATGTTTCTTTTCACAGCAATTATCTAAATGGTAATTAAATGGTCAGTGGAATTGTTGGCTGTCTGTCTGGCTTACTCTTGTGCCTGGTGGCTGCGACAGTTGGCCCGTTTGCTTTACTTTGGTTTCGGGGGGTGTTTTGAGTCCCTGAAGCAATAATCGGAAAGGTGAGGAAGGATGGAGAAAGATGACACTAGGGAATTCGGACTCAGAATCTGAAATGAGAAAGCAGACACATGCCCTTCCAGTCTTCCCAAGTCCGACCTCATTCTTTCTCCCTGAACCTGAACTCTAGCTCGGTTGTGACCATGGACCAAATGCATTCTGCATGCCCCCCACCCCCTCGCAGAGGAAGCTGGGAAAGCTTCCAATAACCCTGGCGCGTGCTCCTCCAACCCTGGGCAGCGTTCGGTTGGTTTAGGATCAGCGCAAACTGGAGAACCTCTGAGGGGTGATGTCTCAGCCATTGTCATTGTGGGCATCCGATGCAGATCTTGAGGACCAGGGCATCTGTTGAGAGTCACCGTCAGGTTCTGACCTCAGTCGCCAGCTCTGCCCTCTGCTCTCTGCCACTCTGCACCACCCTAAGTCACTTACAAGGGCGGTGAGCAGGTGGAAGGTAAAGGCGACAGGTTAGAAGAAAGCGGTCTCCAGGAATCCCAGCTGGCCACGGAGGTGCTGTCCACCTAGGGGCTAAGTGAGGTGGCAGGAGACCCATGTAGGGTGTGGAGTTTTAATTGGCCATCTAACTGGAAAGTTCATTTCCCCTCCATCCCCCATGTTGAGGAAATCAATGGTGGTGTCAAACCCAGGTGAATGGGCTTCTCTTGGTGGGATTGCGACTTGAATTTTCATGTCAGATACTCGCTACTTCTTCAAAATCTGACTGAGCCACTTGGTCAACTGAGACAGCTTCCTGCCATTGTCCCAGCCTTGTCTGGAGCCAAGATTAAACGAGATAAAGAGTATAAAGCATGTAGTACAATGGCTTTAAAAAAAGCGCTTGATAAATGGTTGCTATTATGGCTGTTATTATTATTAACAACCCTTCATTTATAGCAAGAGGTTTCCAGACTTTACACAAAACAGAAATCTTCACTTTCCTCTCAGATATTTTTCTTCCCCAAAAGGAAATAGAAATTTGCAGGCAGGACAAAAAAATGATATTTCTGCTCCAAGCTGGTGCAACAGTTTACTTTTTAGATCACCGTGTTTATACTGGGGCGATCCTGGGGTATCTATTAATGCTTGAAGCAAAGAGAACTGCAGCGCATTCTAAATGGCATCCACCGCTGTCATTATTTAAAGTACATTTTATAGCTCTTCCTCGGCCCATTCTCCTAGTGAGCCTGTTTTGTTTTTTAAGATTTATTTATTTATACATGCAAGAGCTGGGGTATAGGCCAGAGGTGGGGGGGGGGGCGCAAGAGGATTCACCAGAGAGAGTGGGGAGCAGAACAGGCAGATCTACTGAAATCCACTGCTGAGGGGAGCAGCGGGGAGACAGGAGAGGTCTGCCGCGCCCTGTGGGTCAGCTCCTTGGCCGGGGATCGAACTGGTGCCGCAGTGGCTGCAGATACCTTCATAGTGCTGAGACTTAACCCCTTGAGCCTCCAGGGAGGCCGTGAGCCTGTATTTTTCAGGTATATTTTCCCTCTGTCAGTTCTGCTGCACTTCTTGTAAGCATGAAGATTAAGTGGACAAAGACAAATTCAATTAAGCTACAGGCTTTAGTACCAGCAGCTATTTTTCTTGAGAACTGAATCCAAATGTCTCAGGGGTGGGGATGTGTGTGCTGCTCCCCTCTGAATGGAAAGGAGGCAGAACTTGAGTGTAAATCACGCGACAAACTGAGCCCGCCTCGATTCATCTTTTATTCAGAAACAGACACTGCTTTAAGGGGGAAATTAAAGGCAATCTATAAACTGGCTTGCCTGGGTGGTTTCAGAGCTTGATGCAAATATTATTCCAAATTCTGGATTCCAAAGAGATCCTCCATTGATATGTTAATGGTTCCTCCTGTTTCGGTGACTTCAGATCCTGGCGGGCAAGCTGCTGTCCTTACAGGAAACAAAAGAAAAGCACGTCGTAGAATAAACATTTGCGAAGTGTACTTTGCCTTACACCCCAGTATGTCTATGTTACAGGATGGAATTCTCTAGGAGCCAGGTGCTGATGTGCTGCATGTCGGATATGTTTGTGTGTTTAAAGAGCTGTCGTGACAAATCCTTTCCCTGGTGGCACCTGACATCTCCGCTTCACATTCCTGGTGCCCGAGAGAGCAAGTGTTTTGGTGTTGTCATCCCAAATAAAGGCAAACCCTGGCAACGGGAAATAAGCAACATTTAGTTGCCCACAGATCAAATGTGATTACCGCCAAAGGTGGGCCTGGGTCACCTATTGTGGATTCAGGGAACAAATTCAAAGGATATTATGTAGCACCTACTGTATGCAAGCGATTGTGCTAGGGGAGTAGGGATTAGCCATCAAACATGTCTGATCAGCAGTTTATGTATTTGGGGGCAAATGGGCAACAAACAACTTTAAATATAAAGATCTATCAGGTTTGTGGTGAAGGCTGTAAAGAACAAAACCAGGTAATGAAGAAAAGAATGATCGAGGGAATAGAGGCTGCCTTGCAGAAATCACATATCTAAAGAAAGTCAGAGTCTAACTCAGTGACAGGTAGGCTGCTGACTGGAGTTCTAGTCTGTGCCAAGGTCCTGTGGTAGGAAGGGCTTGTGGCTAGACAGAGATGGGTGAGGTTATGTCTCACCGACCACCAAAGTGCAAATCGCGCATTGTCTTTGAGTTGGTAATACTTGGCAAAAAATTAGGTGCTATATTAAAAAATTATGTCTTCCTAGTAGCAGAGGTACATACTAACCTGGACTTAAACAATCTCAAAGGCTGACCAAACATGCATTTAACACCATTTATATATACTAATATTTATTTACTACATCCTTGTGTAGATGATAAATTCTAGTCTAACAGCCTGTTCATCAGAGTCGACGTTTCTGGCTAATCTGCTTTTCAAGATCTAAATTCAAATAGAGACTGAGCTCATATGTCCTATTTATTTTCTTTTACATGAAAGGAGTTTGTAGTATTTCCCAGGAGTATCTTTCCAAAATGTGAGACTCAATCTTCCATAAAAAACTGATTTTCCAAAGTCTGGTTCCTTCCAAAGTTCTCTTCATTTACTGGGTGGGGAGGCCACCCCTGAGCTGGACCTAGAGGTCTGGGTCATCCCTGGTCCAGAATTGCTCCGGGCCCTCAGCACACACCACGCAATGATACACTCCACTTCCAGGACGGCTGTGAAGACACTCCAGCAAGTCACACCCATCCAATCAGTTGTCAGTGATGCATCGAGTAGCCTCTCAGGCCTGTACCGTTTTATGCCCATTTTGCAGATGAGAAGGTGGAGGCTCAGGGTATGTAAGATCAAACATCAAGAAGTTAAGAGACTTGGGGGAGCTAAACCAGCTGCCCACACTCTTCGTTTCCTCCCATTGCGTGTTCTGTGAAAACCCTCAAGCACTTCCCTCTAAGGGGAGGTCTGAATGGGCTTCCCTCGCTTCTCCCGGTGATCGGTGATCGATTGGGGCAAATGCGCTTCAACTCTCAGCACCAGGAACCTGCACGGAGGGTGCGACTTGGACTCAGCCAGCCACCTCTCTGCCATGCGATGCCAGGCACACATTTTTGTTGCAAAAGACTTGGTCTTTGGCCAGGTTATTTATTTGCCCGTCACTCAAACCTCTGTTTACCAAGTCTTCATTTATCAAGGCCATGGGTGCAGGGAACACCAATGACAGGATAATCTTGATTCACTGGAAGCCGCTTGCAAAAGCCACCTTCGTTTATTCTTCTGTCCGGTCCCTGTGCCCCATTTTTGGCGATCACATAGATGACAGGGAAATAACCCAATATTCAAAATTTATTTTTAAACCCCAACCCAGGAAACATTCCTCTTTTTTAAAAAGATTTATTTATTTATGCATACAAGAGCTGGGGTGCAGGCCAGAGGTGCAGGGGTGGGGGTGTGTGAGGATTCACCAGAGACAGAGTGGGGAGCAGAACAGGCGAATCTACTGAAGTACACTGCTGAGGGGAGCAGTGGGGAGTCAGAAGAGGTCTGCTGCGCCATGTGGGAAGCTCCCTGGCTGGGGATCGAACTCGTGCAGCAGTGGCTGCGGATAGCTTCACAGTGCTGAGACTTAACCCTTTGTGCCACCAGGGAGGCCCGAAACATGGCTTCTTGAGGTCAGCATGAGCACCCCTCCAACTGAGACAAGTTCATAGAGGTTAACGCTGGTTCACCGGGTCCAGAGTCATAAACCAGCTCAGACCCCCAGACCTGGGGCGAGTCCGTTATATTCAGAGGTGTGTCAAGGGAGGAAAAGCTGGAAAATGCTGAAAGATTTTAAGCCATAAGGGAGGATGTGATATAGGTCCTCTGCATACCCTTGAGTTCTGTGACCAGTAGCAGCTCCCACAAGCCCCATAAGCCCTGAGCGAAATGTTCAGCCAAAGATTTTCTGTTTTTGAATGATACTTGAATTGAAAATCCATAAGGCTTGGCCCCCGCCTGCCTATCCTCTCCACTCCCCACAAAGCAGCTCACCTGGTCACCCCTCCTTGTCACCACCCCTGAAATGTGCCAATCTGCTTCCTGCAGCAGGCTTTTGCTCTTGCTGTTCTCAGACCAAGGGCTTCCCAGCTTGCAGACCCCTCTGCCTCCCCCAGGCTGCCTCCCCACCAGGCTCCACTTCCTGGCTGGCACTTGCAGTTCCTGCGTTCATCTGGTCTACCACGTAGTAGCGGCCCTAGAGGTTGTACAGGATCGCAGACAGTCAGATGGCCCCTAAATTCCATCTGGCTGATCTTCAAAACCCCACTGGCCGCTTACCTGCCTGTGGGACTTTTAAAAGATACTTAACCTTTCGGTTTCTTCGTTTCCCCATTTGAAAATAGGAAAGAAGAAGCGAGTTAATACAGAAAGAGCTGAGGGCGTTATCCAAGCAGGAATGAGTGCCACATCAAGGCTGTCGTGTATTAACATACAATTATTTTACTAGCTGTAATTATAATGAACATAAAAGGTCTTCTGTTTGAATCTGAATTGATTCGTGAATCAATTAATTTTTGCTAATTACTGCTTTGTTAGCTGTCCTACTAGAAAAGAGCAGAGAATTTTGAGTACAGCGCTTGCCTTGCAAGTGGCACCTAATAATGAATGAATGAATGAATTCATGCTCCTTCCATCAGGTATGGTGACAGTACTCCCAGCAGGGGGGTTATGGTCTTCAGAGACAGAAATTTTACAGAATCTGCACAGAAAATCCTGGAAGACTGTCCCTTAGTGGGCTTTCTTGCAGGATCAGGGACTGGGGATCATGAGGCGGTGGCTCTGCTGACAGGAGACATCCCGTGGGACAGGCTGCAGGTGGCAGTGCCCTGGTGTGGCTGGCATGGCCCTCAGGAGCCAACACGCAACTGAAGTCTCCCCTCCTCCCCAGAGAATCCGAAAGTAATAACCCGAGTCCTCTCATTTCTGAGCCTGGGTTTATTTGGGTTGGAAGAGAACTCTGAAAACAAAATGTGAAATGTAAGACTTCAAGGGAAAGCTAAAAATAGTGAACTGGGGCTCTTCTTTCACTAGAGAGCTTTGAGCAGTATTTATAGTGGTCGACCTGCGGAGAGAAGGAGGGGAAATGCCTTCCTTCAAAGGAACTGGCTTGATGTGGCAGCTGGCGTGAGAGCCACACTCTGGCAAACATCCCCTCATAACATCTGTGTGTGTGGAATGTTCTCGTTTTCCTACCGCTGACCCGGGCAGACAGCAGTTGAGAGACACTTGTTTCGGTTTACATTTTTCACAATTCGGCCACATTTGCCTCCTGAGATATTTCAGGTTTCATTTCACAGCACCCACCTGGGCACAGTGAAGAGAAGACTCCTGATTCCCGGCAGCTGCCTCTGGGGGTTGTTTGGCCACCTCCCCAGCACTGCCGCTCACCAGGCGCGTGGTCTCGGAGCCATATTCAGAACCTTATTTATCTGTAGAACAAGTGGATGAGATAGGTTTTTTTTTAATAAAAACTTATTTATTTATGCATACAAGCTGGGGTGTAGGTCAGGGGTAGGGGGTTGAGAGAACAGAGACAGAGTGGGGAGCAGAACAGGAGTATCTACTGAAGTACACTGCTGAGGGGAGCAGTGGGGAGACAGGAGAGGTCTGCTGCGCCCTGTGGGAAGCTCCCTGGCCAGAGATCGAACTCATGCTTCAGTGGCTCTGGATAGCTCCGTAGTGCTGAGATTTGCGCCACCAGGGAGGCCCCTGAGATAGGTTTTATAAACCCATTTCCTTGATGAAGGATCAGAGGCACAGGACCTCAACCAGGTCCACCAAGTTAGCAGGTACAGAACCAGAGTTCAAGCTCCTGACCCTGCTCCTTAGTCACTGCGGTGTTGGACCTGCTGCAGAACGGGGTTCTGGAAAGGAAGGTTTGGACAAACTCTGAATTGTTCCTCAAATATATGAGCCGCCAGAGGCACCACATGAGCAAGGACCTGGATTTATCTGCCAGCAGAAGCAGCAGCAGCAGCAGCAGCAAAAACGCCCCCAGGAAACTTAATGTGGTCCCAGACAAGAGATGAGAGGCGAGTGCTGTGGCCGCTGACACCGAGTTCCACCAAGAAGCATAACGTGGGGCGAGGAGATGGGAGGGACCACATCCTACATAGGGAGGTCAGAGGCGCCTTTGAGATGAGGTGATACTTGAGTAAAGGCCTCTGGCCTGTACCCCAGCTTGTATGCATAAATAAATATTTAAAAAATTTTGGGGGTGAAGCTGCTGACCTCCAGAGAGGATCAAGCATTGGATTTACTTGGCGTGGGGAGCACTAAGGAAGCCAAATCAGTCTTGAGCCAGCTAGATGGTGCCCCTCATTGGATCATAAACTCTTTGGCGATAGAAAGGATCTTCAGGATCCCCAGTTCCCAAAGTGTGTGTTTTTCATCTGGACCAGGTGACTTGACTTGTTTGCCCTTTAGCAAGATGGTCACTCACTTAGGCAGCTCGATGCTGCCTTCGGTGTCATTGTGGATTGGAAAAGGACTCAACCTCTTCATTCCAGACAGTTTAGCCCAAAAGTTAAGCAGGGAAATGAGAATCCCAGTCTTCGGTTTCCTCTCTGCTCTAGAGCTGCTGAGTCACGGTTGTTTTCCTTTCTGTGAGTCAGTCTTCCTTTCTGTAAACGCAGGACACACCCCTGGAGAACAGGGAGGCCGCGATTGTCTGGGATTACTGTCGACGTCTGCAGAATCGCTTCACCACCCACTCAGCGACCGTGTGGTCCCGGACAGCCAACAGCTGCTCAGTCACTTCAGGTAATAAAAAAAGTAAAAATAGACAAGTTCCTGGCGGAGCTGGCAAATGTCTGTGGTGTTACCTGATGACACAGGTAAAATTAGTCCCTTCCCCAAGGTGAGCAGGTAGGTATTTGGAGTGAGTCATGCTTTATAAGTGAAGCTCCTCTTTGGTTTTATGTGCTCTTGGTGATTTTTTTTTTCCACCAGAGCCTTTAGCACAGGATGAACCCTGGCAATGTCTGAACTCCACCTAAATAAAACCTGATGGAAACTTTACCTGTCCTGGCTGAAAAGGGGGCCCAAAGGAGCCTGGGAATCCAGCTCTGGCTGGTTGTTGACAAGCATGAGTTAACATTGTGCATCTCTCTTTCCTCACCTGTAACATGAAGATGGCTTTGTCAGTTGCTCTGAGAATCAAATAAGAAATAACAGGATAAGAGTCTTTGGAAAGAGCCAAAACAAAATGTAACATTTGGCTCAAGCTTTCAAAGAACCTTTTATTTTGTCAGATCAATGTAAACAAAAATCTCTTACAAGGTCCTCCCTTAATAGAAACACACTGGAAAAGGTGGGTGCAACAATAAGTAAAATAAAAGGTGGGTGCAAAGAGAGTTTTTCTAACACAATCCTGTAAGTCTGAAAACTCCAAACTTTCGCCAAACTAAAGGTGTAACATGTAAAGTCAAAATTCCCAGCCTTGAGAAAATAATTGGGTGAAGATTTCACAAATCTTCACCCAGATCCATCTTCACCCAGATCCGCCCTTCCTTGGCCTTTATTCTTTCACCGCAGGTGATTAAGTCTCCTTTAATTAAGCACGCTATTCTCCTAGGAGAAGTTTCAGATTCATGGTTGGAAAAGCTTCTAGGGCCGTGGGTGGGTGCCGCCAGCTTCCATGTTGTTGGATTCTGCACAAATGGAGCTGATACAGGAGGGGTCTCCATCACCATCCTCCCCCAGCTCCTGCTTCACTATTTTTTTTAAAGATTTATTTATTTATGCATCCAAGACCTGGGGTGCAGGCCAGAGGTGTGGGGGTGAGAGGATTCACCAGAGACAGAGTGGGGAGCAGAACAGGCAGATCCACTGAAACACACTGCTGAGGGGAGCAGGGGGGAGACAGGAGGGGTCTGTTGCGCCATGTGGGAAGCTCCCTGGCTGGGGATCGAACTCCTTGCTGCAGTGGCTGCGATAGCTTCATAGTGCTGAGACTTAACTCTGCGCCACCAGGGAGGCCCAAAAAAGTTCCTTTTTCATTCTTTCATCTTCAAAGGTTCCTATGAGTTGATGCCTTCATCTAATAGGATGTGTATTTGAAAGGGTAAATGATAAAGTCCATTAGTCACTTTGGATGTTTCCTATTCAAAAAAGGAAAGAAAGAAAAACAGTGAGCATAAAAGAAGAGTTAGTCACTTTAAGGAGAGAAACGAGCGATTCAAACATTTCCCCTTTGTTCAACAGCGAAGTTTCAGTATCTGTTTTAAAGTCATCTGCTTTGTTGGGGGGCAAGGTAGAATTCTAAGTCAGCTTCCAAGCTTGGCTGAACAAGGGATCCCAAACCAGCAAGCCCCTTTGCTCTGGGACCTCCAATTCCGAGCTACTAAAAGGCTTCCTTTTCATTAGGAAACTGATCCTTTGGGAGCTTTTATTTGCTTGCTTTTTTGTCTTTGCAAGTTAATATTTCTGACTCATTGTAAATAGTACATTTATTTTTAAATTGCACAAGCAATGGGAAGATCCTGAAGTACTGTCATAGAAATAGGCAGTTGCCCTTCTCAGCAACACCCCCTGTCCGTGTTTCTCATTTGCTTCCTGTGTTGATGGTGATGGCAGAGTCTCTCTCTCTTTTTTTTTTAAGATTTATTTATTTATGCATTTAAGAACTGGGATGTAAGCCAGAGGTATGGGGGGTGGTGAGAGGAATATTCCCCAGAGACAGAGTGGGGAGCAGAACAGGCGGATCTACAGGAGTACACTGCTGAGGGGAGCAGCGGGGAGACAGGAGAGGTCTGCTGCGCCCTGTGGGAAGTTTCCTGGCCGGGATGGAACTCGTGCTGCAGTGGCTGCAATAGCTTCATAGTGCTGAGATTTAACCCCGTGCGCCACCAGGGAGGCCCGAAGGCAGAGTCTCTTATCCCTGCTGTGCTTTTGCACACAGACGCCTGAAGACACACAGGAATCACGGAATCTCCCTTCTCCGCTGTGCTTTCATCGGTGACATCAGCACAGGGCATCTCCAGCCAGCTCACCACGCTGAGTTCACAAACATGCCCGTTGCTTTCCCACTGCCTTCTAGAGACGCTTCAGATTTCCTCGAGGACACTCAGCAGGTGAGAGGAGGCCTTGAGCCCCTCTGGACTGGAGGCAGAAAAGCCCCAGCCGGGGAAGCAGCACCCCAGTCCGCACCCCTTCTAGCTGAGTCCCCAGCCATGGGCGGCACTCCCTGTTAGCCGTGGCTGCGAGTTTTCAGAGGGAGAATGGGGCTTGAGTCTTTAAAAGGCGGAGGCTTCACCACGGCGACAAAGGGCTCAGCTCCGTCCCCGCCGGCTGCAAAAGCTGCTCAGGAGCCAGGCCTGGCTCCTAGCGGCTTGTCCCCTGATTCCTAGAGATGAGAGCGCTGAGAACAGGTGGCACAAAGCTCCGGGAGATGTAACCATAGGGAGGGTATGTGTGTGTGTCTGTGTGTGCGCACAAGCGCGCAGGTGCTGCGCACGCTGACAGCTGCACCCCTGGGCCTGGAAAGCTGTTCTGTCCAGGACGGACAGGAATCTCCTCAGTGGCAGGCGAGCCAGCCCCGGCGTGGCCCAGAAGGCTCCATCGGGCCTCAGCCCTGCAGCCAGCCAGCCCAGCAGCCTCGCCTAGGGCCCCCTAGCAGACACACGTCCCCTCAGAGACCAGACTCCTGGGCTCAAATCCCACCTGGCCAATCACCGGCATTGTTCCGTCGTCTCTCTGGTCCTCAGTGTTCTTTTATTTTTTGTTTGTTTATTTTTTGAAATTCCGTCATTTTTTCCCACCGCTATCCCTGGTACCCCTTGACCCTTTCTCCCTCCTGCTCCCTATGAGCCTCAAAAGCCTTACTTCATTCACTAGTTTTTTAAAAATTTTTATTTATGCGTACAAGAACTGGGGTGCAGGCCAGAGGTGTGGGGGGTGAGCAGGTTCACCAGAGACAGAGCGGGAGCAGAACAGGCGGATCTACTGAAGTGCACTGCTGAGGGGAGCAGCAGGGAGACAGGAGAGGTCTGCTGCGCCCTGTGGGAGGCTCCCTGGCCGGGGATCGAACTCGTGCTGCTTGGCTGGAGATAGTTTGATAGTGCTGAGACTTTTAACCCCTGTGCCACCAGGGAGGCCCCTTAATGTTCCCTAGTTTTTATAAGCATTTCATGGTGGCGAATCATATGTCACATCTAATATGGGTGGACAAATGTCCAGTAGTTGTCTCTGTCATTCCGATGGACTCCCTGCACCTCATTCCCTCCGAGTCCTACCTGTGGGTGTCGGTGGCAGCAGGGCCTCTGCCTTGGGGTGACCCTTACACTTCATCTGCTCCCCACCCGTGGGTGCTGAGGCCTCAGCTGTGGCCTGGCATGGTGAGGGCTGCCGTAGTACACCCCGTGGAGCAGAGAGGAGTTGGGGTTGATGGTTTGTGTTCCTGGAGGAAGCCCAGGAGTGGGGTTGCTGGGTCTTGCGGCGTTTTCATTTTTCGTTTTAAGGTAAATCCACGATGATTTCCAAAACGATTGCACTGATTTATTTATATCCCCACCAACGGTGTAATAGGGCCCTCTAGCTCCACATCCTGAGCCTCAGCTTTTAAAAATGAAGCAAAACACACATCCAAATCTCTTATCAAACCCCTGAGGGACAAGTACAATGCTTTGGAATTCAGAAATTTCAGATTTTAGAAATGGCACGCACGGCTCTGCTGCGCGTTACTCAGCACCTCCCACAGCCCCTGGAGATCGCGTCTGCAGTGGGACAGACAAGTGTCTGAATTTGGGGGGCTGAGTCCGGCCCCTTTCTGCTCATGGCGATGCAAGTCGCGTTTTGCAGCCAGATGAGTCAGGGCTGATCAGATCAGGTTTTGCTGCTAAATTCACTCTGAAGTGTGGCTTTTGGAAATTTTTTTGTGGCTGCATATTTGTTGGGTAAATAGGAGCTCTGAATAGTGCCTCCTTTGTGGGGTGGAGTGGGGGTGACATGGGAAAGTACGTGTCAAGGACACAGAAGAAATGCCTCTGAGCACTTGCTGAGCTCCCTCTTGGTGCCACTGACCAAGAACCAGCAACCCAGCTGTCATGAAAAGAAAGTATCTCCACTTTATGAGCTGGACAACCTCTCCTGCAGCGCCTGAACTCTGCTGTTGTAACGCGAGAGCAGCCACGGACAGGACCTGAACCAACGGGCGTGGCTTTGCCCCGATAAAACTCTATTTATTTTTTTAAGATTTATGCATATAAGAGCTGGGGTGCAGGCCAGAGGTGCGGGGGTGAGAGGATTCACCAGAGACAGAGTAGGGAGCAGAACACGGAGATCCACTGATTTACACTGCTGAGGGGAGCAGTGGGGAGGGCAGGAGAGGTCTGCTGTGCCCTGTGGGAATCTCCCTGGCCAGGGACTGAATTTGTGCTGCGGTGGCTGCGGACAGTGTCATAGTGCTGAGACTTAACCCCTTGCACCACCAGGGAGGCCCAAAAACTTTATTTAGAGAAAGAGATGAGATGCCTACTGTCTGCCGAGATGTTAACTGTATCATCTCAAGGGAAGGGACCCAATGGAACAGAGTGGAGGATTATCAGGGCGCTGGCGATGGGCAGGGTATGAAAATATACATTTAAAGCTGTAACGCCACAGCAGATACAACAATGCAAACCTCCTCTACCTCAGTAAACATAATGTGAAAAATAGATAAAGTCAAAAAGAATGACATTTTAGGCTCTCAGAAGTAAATAAATAATTACTGGAACGGAAGGAGAAAGAGCAAAAAACAGGGCCTCCCTGGTGGCGCAATGGATTAAGTGCAGCACTATGAAGCGATCGGCAGCCACTGCAGCGCGAGTTCAATCCCCGGCCAGGGAGCTTCCCACATGGCGCAGCAGACCTCTCCTGTCTGCCCGCTGCTCTCATCAGGCAGTGTGTATTGCAGTGGATCCGCTTGTTCTGCTCCCCACTCTGTCTCTGGTGAATCCTCTCACCACCCCACACCTCTGGCCTGCACCCCAGCTTGTATGCATAAATAAATAAATCTTTAAAAAAAAAAAAAAAGGAAGAGCAAGAAACAGAAAAAAGAAGGGAGGAGTGAGGGAGGCATCATCTCTGCATCTCTGTTCCTACAGCAGGGCCTGCAGTGGCCTAGTGGGTGACCCCAGAGTCTCCGTGGACCTAAATCCTCCCAGCGCTCAGCAGGCCCAGCCGCCTGGGCCCTGAGTCTGCTGGAGGTGCCTCTGCTAATGCGCCCACAAGAAGGCATTGTTTGGAGACAGCTGGCAGCACTATGGCAGACAGGCCCACTCCAGCCACAGCTACGACAAAACCTCCTGCGATTCTGAAATTGGCTTTTTGTCCTTTGAGTATGCCTAGCTGTTAGCACGGTGCTGTAAGAAGAGCGGTGCACGGTGGAAAATATCCGAGGCACCCGGGCCGATCAGAAGCGTGACGAGCTCTGATGCCCCGTCATCTGTCCATCCCTTTCTCCAAGTCTATCCCCGGCCCTGTGTCCAGCTGCAGGCTCAGGGAGACCTGTGGCTGCATCACAAGCATCGGAGATCCTGCTTCTGGAATGTCCTTCTGCCAGCCCCAAAGAGGCTTCCACTCAGGGTGTGACCAGAGCATCTGGAACAATAGAGCTGAGAATTCATGGAGCCTCCAGAACAGGTTGTCTGGACTGTTTTGTGCCTGCTTTGTTAATGAGTGTTTGGCTATAAGACTAGCAGAATTTAGACAGATCTGATCTTATGATAACCTGTAATTTGGTTGTAGGGGAATAGCTAACTCTCACTTCTGCCAAGAACAACCAAGGATTGCTTCTCTATATAGTCAGCACAGCAGAGAGCCAAATCGGCAGCTCGCTGGGTGCCCAGAGCCCTCTCCGGTGTCTTCCTTTCTAGGAGCCCCACTGGTTCAGCTCTCAGCTGGCAATATCAGGAAGAGGGGCCTGGAGATGGCCATGCTTGCTTGAAACCAGGGGTCAGAAAACTGTGGCCCACAGGCAAAATCTGGCCCACCACCTGTTGGGATAAAGTTTTATTAGAACACCGCCATGCCCACTCTTATGGGATGTGATGCCTTTCAAGTTGCTGCTTTCATGGCGTTGAGTAGTCACAATAGCGTTTCCTGAATCCAAGTAATTCTATTGAAAACCTAAAATATCTACTATCTGAGAAAGTCTGTCCACCTCTGGTATATAATAGTGCTAGTGAATGTGTTTGGTGGCAGAGAAGCGCTGGCATTTCCTGGGAGCTCCTTGAAATGCAAGCACTCCTCTCTACCCGCGGGACCCCAGAATCCAAGTATCTAGAAAATAAACCTTCCCACAAAGGGGGAAAAAATTCTGTGCTTGGATTAGCCCAAATATCCTTCAGTGGGTTCTCTTAGTAAGGAAAGGAAATAGCTCTTCAGTGGGGAACCCCAGTAACTATTAGAGTCAATCCCCTTTGTTACAGAATTTTTACATAGAAGCCAACCGCCAAGGGTTAGTATGTGACTCTCAAGGGCTAAAGGAACAGGGATTATCCTGGAGCGGCACTGACTAAGCTTGATGCACTCGCCTGAGGCAAATCCCTTTACCTCCCTGAACTTTGGGTTTCTTGGGTACAAAATAAGGATAGTGATGCCAGATATCAGATGGGTATCATAGGGCATAAATTCAGCTGCAAGGAATGCAATAGCCTGGAAAGAAATGAAAAATTATTATCTAACATCCCCAAATCTGCTGGAGTTACAGCAGTGGACAGGAGGGTTAGCTTCTTTCCAGCTTTCTTCTCGGCCATCTTCCATGCATGTATCTTCCCGCCCCCTGTGGTTTTAAGATGGCTGCTACAACTCCCACCATTTATCCTGATTCAGAGAGGCAGGAAGAAGGGAGGTGGCTGGCTTCCTGCATGCCTCTCTTGAGGGGGGAGGGTCTTGCTCAGAACTCTCCCCTGGCAGAATTCAGCTTACGGCTCATTGGTCAGACTGGTTTATAGAGTCACCTCCAGCACAGATAGCGATAGGATTACCATGATTGGCTTAGACCAGCAGGGGTCGGCAGACTTTTCCCCGAAGAGCCAGGCAGTCAGTAGCTTAGGCTTTGCACACGTATAACTCTCAACTCTGCTGCTGCAGAGTGAAAGCAGGCACAGATGATGCGTAAACTGGTCGAGCTGGATCCCAATAAAATCTTATTTACAAAAACAGGAGCAGGTAGGGTTTAGCCTACAAGCTATAGTTGCCAATCCCTGTTTAATTCCTTAGTCATTGAAAGCACAGGAGCTAGAATCAGAGACGGGTCCTGCGGTTGCCACTTTCCAGCTGTGTGATTGCAGACAGATACCCTAAGCTTGCTGTTCTCTGGTTTCCTTACTTTGTCAAACTGGAAACGCTTAGAGCTTCAGGGAGCAGAGAACCCACCTGAAAAATAATATGAGTGTCCTCCTGATAGGGCAGACCTAGGGTTGACATCACGGTTTGAGTCCAGGGTTATTTGGATCTTCTTGTTCTGTCCACATCAGGTATTGATTTTGAACCTCAGGTGTACCCCTCATGGCCACAAAATGGCTGCCAGAGTGCAGGCATTACATGGACACCTAAAAAGTATCTAAAAATGGGACGAGAAAACATTCCTTCCCTTGTAAACCTCTTTAAGAGCCAAGATAACTTTCCCAGAGGCACGCCCCCAGCCCAGGGACTTCACCTCTTATTGGTCAGAGTGATGTCACGTGTTAATTGGGTTATTAACAACAGAAATAAAGTTGTCTTCACTGCCCTGACCACTGTAATCAATTAGCTGGGTGGAGTCCAGTACTGACAATTTTTAAGAACTCTGAAGATGAGATGACCTTGGAGTTGGGTTGAGAACCAGTGGTATTGGTGAATCAAAATTCCATCCTCTGGTGCTATTAAAATTCCAATTTTCCCTGAACCACATAGTAGTCAAAACAGTAAGATATAATGTTGTGTGTGTGTATGTGTGTGTGTGTGTGTGTTCAGCTTTATCAGCTAAGGAAATATTTAGTGATTATTCTTAGGTAGATAATACTCAGGATCTGCCAAACTAATGATCTCATTTTTTCTTACATAATTTTTTGGGGAAAAAAATAGTCCCATACATATTTTCATGTTGACTTCTTCAAATTTACACCATATTTCAAATAAGACATAGAAAATAGACTCTTGTAAAATATATGCATATAGGTGATGCATGGCTAGAATTACAACCCATATTTCAGTATGTGATTGGATAATCCAAGTTTTAACTGATGTGTTGAATAGCATACACTAAATCTGAAAAGAAAAACACCTAAAATTTCTATCCTGGGGTATAGCTGATATCCATTACTTTCAGTATAGCATCTTCCCGTTATCCTGAAATACTTAGCGGTTCACATATTTCCAGTTACATTTATAAGATGTTTTATGAGATTATGTCTAAGAAGGTGATTTGTAAAAAAAAAAAAAATGTTCTCATTATATTCATAAGGATTAGTAATGTTCTTACACTTCTGTGCTTGGTCTAGATGCCGCTAGAAAGAAATGCATTTAGGATCCAGTAATTCAGGATGTCTGTGGCAAAAGGCCCTGGGAATCATTAAAGCTAGTTTTCCTAAAAGCCAATATTCTGATTAACCCCTTTGCTTGGTACTTGAGGATTATTAGACACCTACCCCATCAATAATGTTCCATAAAGATGCTAGGGTTCTCCCCCACACACACACAATTTCTCTCATGTAGGAAAAGGGTCACTGTGAGTTTAGCCAGGAGATTTCCTAGGCATTCTGGGGATAAGTAAACACAAGTAGAAACATGTAGACGCTAAAAAATGATTCCCTTAAAGCTTTCGGTGTGGCGGCCTCCTGTTTTGTTGCACTTTATTCTGTTGGGTTGTTTTGGGGTTACAGAGAAGCACACAGTTGAGAAGCTTAAGTGGCGTGTGGTGTGTCCTCAGAAATTGGTGACCACCATTATTATTTCCAGTCACCAATGAACGGGTGCATCTGCTCCCTTGTTTAACAAGGTGAAGGAGACTGCGGTGTTAGGAAATAGCCAAATGGCTTAGATGTGAGGATAAACCCTCAGCTCACCCTGCACCTAGAAAGCAGCACCTCAGACCTTCAAGCTTGGACAAGTCTCTGCAACTGTGGGACTCAGAGCCAGAAAGAATCAATGTTGTTTTCTCAACAGACCAAGGTCTTTCCCATCTCTGAGAATGTGCCTTTGCTGTTTCCTCTGCATGGAACTTTCTTCCAGAGTCTGTATTTTCACCTGTAGCTTCTACTCACCTTCCAAGCCTCTTCCTTCATTCCCCATCTCATATTGCTACACCCAACCTTGATGCTCTCCAGCCCACCTGTGCTGCTTTATGTCGCCCAGCACCCCTCACCGACTGAAAATAGCCTGTTCTTGGACTCTTGACTTAGTGATTGTCGGTTTGTTCACTGCTGAGTCTCCAGAACCAAGTGGAGCGTCTGACACTGGCAGATACCCAAATGGGTGAGAAATGTTTGAATGGAAGGATGGGCAAGCAATGACAGACTTCCCTGTAAAGGGCAGAGGGTATGGAATTTGGGGTCAGATTTGGGATCACTCAGTCACGTGTTAGCTGAGGGGCTTTATGGACTCCACCGTTCTTATCTTGAAAATGAGAATAATAAGTGTTCCTTATAGGTCAACAGGAGACTTAGCATCATTACCTCCATCCCATGGTGCCTGGAAAATAAGACATGGAAGATTTTACTATTAATTTTGGTCATGAACATTCTTTTAAACTGGAATAGGAAGCTACGTGCATCGATCCTGAAAATCAACCAAAGATAAAGCCATTTATTTATACACGATAGAATACTACTCAGCGATCAAAAAGACAAACTCATGCTATTTGCAGAACATGGATGGAGCTGGAAGGGAGGGTGCTAAGTGAAAGAGTCAGAAGGAAAAAGATAAATATAAAAAAGTTTTCACATATATGTGGAATAGAGAAAAGCCAAACAAAGGATCAGGAAAAAGACAAAACTTGCAAGATCTGAGGCACACAGCAGGGCAGGCTAGGGAGTGGGGTCAAAATAGGGGAGGGAAGAGCACAAGGGACTGTGGTGATAGGTCACAGGTGCTATAGTGGTAGGAGATCGCCCCTACTCTTGAGGGGAGAAATCAAATACTGCACAAAAATGAACAATGTAAGAAAATATATATACATATATATAGATGAAGCTACTCTACAACATCAAGAAACCCAAACTTGGTGCCACATGAATCAGTTTTGAAGATCTCCAATTTCTGCTGCTAGGAGGGAAGCTGGGTAAGATACCCCCAATTGCCTTTAGTGCTCAATCTCCTTCGGTTACAGACTTTTTCCATTTGTAAACAAATTTCCAAGCACCAAGACTTTGTATATTAACTTCATGGGGGAAAGAGCAGATTCAAATCTGGTAGCTTCTTATTTTAATAATTTATTATACTTACAGTTTAGAAAGATGGGGGAAAGCAGGTTTGATGTCTCCTAGAAAACATTGTATTTTTTCATTATTTCAGAACTTACCTAGAGTTTTGTTTTTTAGATGTTATGCAATTTTGATAATGCTGATAAAGCAGTGAAGGTTTTTTGTTTGCTTTCAATTGAGGATGTAAGCCCTTCCAAATTTTGACACAAAAAAGGAGAAAAGAGAAAAATGAACAAAGTTTTGTTGTTTTGTTCACTTTTCATATTCTTGGGCCTCTAACTGATTCAATTCTGTCAGTATTTCTGACCTTTTGGATTTGTTTTTCCTGTTTAGAATCACATTTTAAAAAAAGATTTATTTATTTATGCATACAAGCTGGTGTACAGGCCAGAGGCATGGGGCGGTGAGAGGGTTCACCAGAGACAGAGCGGGGAGCAGAACAGGCAGATCAGAAATACACTGCTGAGGGGAGCAGCAGGCGAGGCAGAAGAGGTCGGCGGCACCATGTGGGAATCTCCCTGTCTGGGCATCGAACTCACGTCGGTACTACCGACAGCACCACAGCGCAGCGCTTAACCGCTGGCGCCACCAGGAAGGCCCCACTTTTTTTTTTTAAGGGACATTTTTGAAGCAGGTGTGGCTTAAGAACAGGGACTTGGGTAATGGGGTGCAAGGCTCTGCAAACTTTTTTTGGTAAAAGGGTAGAAGTAAATATTCTCAGGTCACAAAATCTCCCAGCTGTCGCTCAAAAGCAAAGACAAGACGTGACCAAACTCGCACTCCTGTGTTCCCAAGGACTTACTGACAAAAACAGGTGGCCGGCTGGATTTGGCCCCCGATCTAGAATAATGGCCCCTCCACCGCTGTCTAGCTGGTGACCTGGCCGGGTGTCCATTCATCTGTAAAGTGGACATAACGCTGCTACCTAGTTAGGCTCAGAGAACAAAGTGGATCAACAGACAAATTATTCCATGGGAGGGTTCGATAAAAGTTACCCAATGTCAGGGTTATTTTCCTACAGTAGAGCAAGAAACCGCACCTGGCCGGGGGAGGAAGACGCCCCCTCCCCCATGGGGCGGCCCGGGAAGCGATTTTCATAGCCAGCAAATTCCAGCTGATGCTAAGTTTAGCGGTGCGCTGAAGGTGCCTTCTTCCCCAAGTAGCCCTAGGCCAGGGGGCGTCCAGGGAGGAAAGAAGAGCGCCCGACCCCAACAGACAGGGCTCCCGGTAAAAGGAAGTGCTCCTTCCGCCTCTGTCCCCCAAGTTTACTGCCCCCGGTCCTGAGAAGCAGGCTGCCCTGGGGAGCGTCTTGGGTGTCTTCGCAGACAGCATCCTAACGGGGCACCGGCAGAACCAACCTTTATTTACTTCCTGGACGTCAGGGGAGAAGGCACCCGCATTTGTTTTGCCCTGGGACGTGTGTGTGTGTGTGTGTGTGTGTGTGTGTGTGTGTGTTTCCCATTTAAATTGTTGGGATTTCTGGTGTGAGGCATTTGACTTTTCTCTCACTTCTTTGTGCCATCGTGAAACGCCCACTTATTACCGACACCCGTTCTCCCGGGCTGTGTAGTCCCTCCCTTTCCTATTACCAGCATTTCTTCTACACCTCGCCCCTTTCTTCCTAGCCAGCAGGAGAGCGCCCCAAGCCTCAAGATAAGCAGCAAACAAGATTGCCAGTTTCAATGACCAGTACAGCAGATCATCGATTTTTTCCAGCCACCCCTCCCCCCCCTTTGTGACTTGGGTATGTTAACTTGGGTTTTCCTGCCCTGAACCTTGCAGGCCCGGTTCCTCTTTCGTTTGCGTCTCTTCCTGAATTAAATTTGTCAATGAGCCGGCTCGTCCCCCTCTTCAACTCCAATTTCCTTCTTCCCAGGTGTAACAGAACTGTGCGGCTTGCGCTGCCAAAGAACAAAAAGACCTCGGAGCAGAGCAGGAAGATTCGGGGTATTCATGGTTTCACCGGGTTTCTAACCGTGTAATGAAACCAAACTCCTCCCTCGGGAGGGGGGCCCACCCTACAGCCTGCACGCGAAATCCCACCCACTTCTTTCCAAGGACGCACTTTGTTCTAAATCCCCCGTTGGCTTCTCTCTGGCACAGACAAAAAGAGCAGGAAGCTGCACCTGAGTTGGAAGAGGGAGCGGAGATCTTTCCCAGGTTAAGATGAAAGAGACTGGAAGCAGTTTACTCCATAGGAAGCCGCGCTTGCGGGAAGCAGACCTGGGTGCCCCCCCTCGTGGGTGGCAGGAGAGAGACTTTTTTGTCTTTTCCACGAGCCACTTACTCCCAAGCTAAAGGAAAGATTAAAAACTGCTGGAAAGGCCCGTGTTCTTAATAGATATTTAACAGGTTGATAACACTCTGTTTAAACCCCTTCTTATGTTTAAAAACCAGGCTGCCTTCGGGGAAGGGCACTGTGAGGACAGGTGGGGGTGAAGGAGTTGCTTCCAGAAGGGCTGAGTGTGGTCCAGCAGACAGGCCAGGGGCCTGGGCTGGATGGGGGATTGACTGCAGCTCTGTTTGCAGAAGCAAAGACTGAGATTCGCCCAGAGTCCCCCGAAATGGATCCGTGAAGTCCACTCCAGAGCGCCATGCTGCAAAATCCAACCCCGCCTTTTAAAATGGCCATTTTTTTCCCCACAAATTACTCACCAAGAGTTCTAAGCGAGAGAGGTAAAAGATACTTGGTTAAAGCAAAGAAAGGTTGAGTGTTTGCTGTATATCATGCTGATCTCTGAGTAGCTCCTCCTGGAATACTTCACCTAAAACAGCTGCCAGAGTTCTTCTGAGGGTGGAGAGAAACTCACACCCCCTAAGTAAGCCCTTAACTTAAAGCCCTCACCCACCAGCAGATAAGACTTTTTTCTCAAAAATTTAATTTTTTTTAATTTAAATTTTTTTAAAATGCACATGTAGACATAGAAAATGGCCATGCAAAAAATAAAAACAAGGCGTCCCCATAGCCAGCGTCAGGCTGAAATGCATAATAGCTGTTAAGAAAACAAAGCCAAAATCAACAGGGATGTCTTAAAGCACAAAAGAGAAAGAAAATGGCCTGTGGTCGATATTTGGGGTGTCCGCATAAAAACAAGTTGGGTGGCAGTGTCGAGAGACAATTTCAGTGACACATTTAAAACTCTAGGTGTGTGGATGTAGATAAACATACTAGCATCCTTATGGAAACATCTGGAAAGGTGTGTGTCATGCTGTTCAAAGTAGTCATTAGCTATCTCTGGTGAGATCAGGAGCTAGTGGGGGTGAATAAAGGGATGAGGAGTGTGACTCCCTAAGACACTGGGACTCTTCTAGAGAGAGCATGTGTTGCTTCTATTTGAAATGTTAAAAACCAGAAGGAGAAAATCCAAGAAGAAAATGATCCACTTTTAAAAAAAATTTATTTATTTAGCATACAAGCTGGGTTGCAGGTCAGAGGGTTCACCAGAGACAGAGTGGGGAGCAGAACAGGTGGATCTACTGAATTACACTGCTGAGGGGAGCAGCAGGCGGTGAAGGAGCGGTCCTCTGCACCATGTGGGAATCTCCCTGGCCGGGCTTTGAACTCACGCCGCAGCCTGCGACAGCTCCACAGCGCTGGGCTCAACCCGTTGCACCACCAGAGAGGCCCGGAAAATGATCCACTCTTGACCCACCATACAGCAGTATGGGCCATGCCTTCCTGGGAAATCCACCTCCCAAGAATCTTCCAGGTGAATTTCTGCATTTGCTTCTTCAACAATGGACTCCGCTAGATGTTCGTAGGTGCGCTTTTGGGGTTTCCCTTCCCCTTCACGCTGGGTGCTGGGTCGGCTCCAAATTGCTTTCTGAGGTGGCCCGTGGGTGTCTTTGTTCCAGCTAGCCCGACCGGGCAGGAGCCTCTTCCTTCAGGCCGCTGGAAATGCAATGCGAGTCAAGCTCCCTGAGCAGGAGAGCAGGCTGCAGCAGTCCTGGTATTTTGCTTTCCTGCCTCACACTTGAATGGCTCCATTAACAAGAATGAAGCTACTTCATGATAAAATCCCGAGTTGGCCGTCCGCCCTCTGCTGTTCCGCTCCCGCCCTGTGAACTGGCTTCTGTCTAAGATTCCACCGCGGGCTTCGGATGGGCTCCCGCGGAAATGTTCTCCCTTCTCAATGAGCCCTGGAAGACCTCGGTGAAATGTTCTTAGAAATGTGCAAAAATGAGCTCAGAAAAGACACACTGGTGAGAAGATCGTTTAAAAAGCCTTCAGGTTTTAGGCCAATTCGCAACACATCTTGCAAATGGGCCTGATCTCCTTTCTGGGATTGATAACAAACACCTAAGATCAAATCACGGCCTTAATCACTTCTGCATGCGGGCTCTCCGCTCTCCGGCAAGCAAATGCCCGGCCGAAGCTTACAACTTACTGCAACTTCAGCTGTTGGGGCATTTCCCCCCCTCGCCTCCTTCTTACCACGATTCTGTAGGAAATGCCCTGCTTGTTTCCAAACTGTCAAAAACATTTCAACGCTTGATTTATGACCTCATGATTTTACGTGGGAGGGAGGGGTCAAATTTGGAAGCCAAGTTTATGCAAATGAAGATGGTGGGGAAAGCATCTCTGATTTGAAATTGGAAGCGGGAGCGCTGTCAAGCCCCCTCATTTTAGAGGGCAGCTGGGATTTCGGGCTAATTCGCATCACTTGCACTTCTAATGGCTGCGTTTGCAGGGACTTTTGAGACTCCACTTGGATTCCTTGAAATGTAGGTGAGATGTTAAGATAAAGGGGGACTCAACTGTCTCTCCAGATGAAAAAGGGATCGACTGGCTATTGTCTGACCTTCCCCTGCCTGGGGGGTGGGGAACACGCATCTCCATGGGAACAGCTCAGCGCGAGCCTCACCGGCCTCACACTTTATTTGGGCTGCTGTAAGCAGCCTTTCCCTTTTCATGTTCAGCCAAATTATCTGCCAGTATTTCTTTTCAAGTCTGGGTGGGGAGGGGAGAGAAGGAAAGGGTTTCCTCCCCCCCCCCCATCCCCTTCAGCATGGAGTTAATTACTGTATTTTCATCTGGAAGGGTGGGAAAAATACACAAGAACTGAAACAGCACACAACACAATGCCACACTGGCGGGTTGCATCTGCCTGTTGTCTGTTAGCTCTTGGCAATTCCTGAAGAGGTAGGGCTGTTGCTGCATCCCTGGGTGATGTGGGGGGCGCGGGGGAGGGGCTGGGGTTAATGAGGAAACCCGGGAGGCAGGACCTGGTAGTTTGGGGTTGTTTGTTTTCCTTGTGCCAGGCTTGGCTGTGTGACCTCAGGCGAGAGAGCAGCAGCTCTGTTTTACCAGCAGAGCTCTGAAGCGGAGGTAAAGGAAGGACGAGGAAAATGGCTGGGGAGTCTCAGGTGTCCCCCGTCCCTCCCCGGAAAGCCTCCTGCATCTGCCATTTGACCCCCTGGTCACTGATCCGGTGCTCTGCACCAGCAAGATCAAGAACAGCTCTCAGGGGTGCAGGGGCTTTCTCGGTGATTCCACGCACTTCTGCTTCTGGTCCTGGTTAAAATGCCGCCGGAAGCAGCGTTTTCTGATGAGGTTGCAGCGCTGTATGTAGGCCGCTTTCCACATTTTTCAAAAAAAAAAAAAAACTAGCGAAAAGAAAGAAAAGAAAAAATGGAGTTGAAGGATATAGATGCACACACATATGTAAATGTGTACGTGTGTACATACATATATATTCCCCCCCCCCCCAAGCGTAAGTCGAGATCTTAGGGGGAAACCATCGTAGCCTGCTTGGCTCTAAAACTGGCCACAAGAGTATCTGTGGGTTCTTCACCAGCATCCATCGCCCCGTACCTGTTAACCCTTCCTTTGCATCAAGCTATTTGTGCCTTTGTCTCTCTTCTTCCTTGGTGCCTCCTCCCACCCAGCCTACATGTCTGAGCAGGAAATGTTTAAAGACCAGTGATGTGCAAACCCAGTAGGCATTTTTCAAAAGAATCCAGGTTAAAGATACCTGCAGTCAATGTAGCAATCAAGTCTCAATCCAGCTCTTCCGTGGATGTGATTTCTAGATATCAAACCGCCAGTGGTCTTCATCGGGACCAGCTGCTTCTGATGTCAGGGCAGAATGCGGCCTCTCAAGTGTGTGAATACTGCCTCCATTGTATCCCAACAGGCTGATTGAAGCCTGGGTAATTGGCATGTAACCTTCTCTATTAATAGTGCAGACAGATATGTGAATTAGCCGCACCCCTCCGACATATGCCCTGCATTAGCTAAAGGGGCTTACCATGCTCCCAACATCTCGGCCAACTATTTACACCAATAATTAGATTTTAGAACTTGATAACTTTGGAGGGACTCAATAAAGAATGGAAGCCCCACCCTGGCTCGGAATAAGAAGTGCCTCTTAGTATTATTTAGGTTCAGCGCTGACAGTGGTTTACTGGATCCCTTGAGGGGCTGAGGGTTTTGGGGGTTTGGACTCAGTGAGGGGGTATGTGGGGGAGGGGGGGTCTGTTGCTGATGCTGTTTCTGGAAGAGAATGGTGAGTGTGGAGAGTCTCTATGTAGCTTCTCTTATCACCAAGGTGTGTGAACAGCAGCCATTTGTCATGTCCTCATTGACCACCTGGCAAAGGTAGATATTGAGACACTGAAGGTGATTTCTACATCTTACCTGGTCTGGAATCAGCCCCTGAGAAGGAGGAAGTGCCCTGGGCTCCAGGTCAGACAATAAACCTCAGCCAGACGCGGCAGCTGGTTGAGCTTCCCTGTGCCTCTGGTTCAGTATCTGGAAGACGGGGAGAAGAAAGTCTCCCATCCTACTGGGACTTTGTGCGTTGGTGGTATAGTGGTGAGCATAGCTGCCTTCCTACTGGGACTTTGTAAAGATGAAAGAAGCTGTGATTGGGCCTCCCTGGTGGCGCAACGGGTTAAGCACAGCGCTGTGGAGCTGTTGGCAGCCGCAGTACAAGTTCGATGACAGGCTGGGGAGCTTCCCACAGGGCGCAGCAGACCTCTCTTGTCTGCCCGCTGCTCCCCTCAGCAGTGTGTTTCAGTAGATGTGCCTGTTCTGCTCCCCACTCTATCTCTCGCCACCCCACACACCTCTGGCCTGCACCCCAGCTTGTATGCATAAATAAATCTTTTTTTAAAAAATGAAAGAAGCTGCGATTCATAGATATTTGGAGAATTCCAGGGTGTAAGCAAACACTTTCCCCTCTCCAGTGAAAAAATAGATGCTCAACGTGTATTTTAAGTGGCAGGTTATGACCCATTAGTGGGAGGTGAGAGCAATTTGCTGGAGCTCAACAATTTTTCTGTTTATAGGGTGGTGTGGAGGGAGCGGAGGTGAGTGCAGTGGCCGGGCATGGAACAACGACACATGGGAGGTGAGATTGTTCTATTAAACCTTTTGCTATGTCAGTGTGTGGTGTGTGTGCTGAGTGTCCCCATGTAAAAATGCATTTCTTTTAGTGGATCAGATTTGTAAAAATTGTGAAGAACCTGCCATCAAATATTTTAACACCAACAGGCACCAAGGGGGGAGGGACTCGTTACGCAAAGTCACAGGCCATCCATAGTGAGACAGGACGTCAGTTTCCATGTTCTGCTCTGTGCTGGACACCCGGAGATGTTATTTTGAACAAATGAAAAGCTTTGCAGAGATTATTGATTACAGTCCTTTTTTTTTTTAAGACTTATTTACTTATGCATACAAGCTAGGGTGTAGGCCAGAGGTATGGGGTGGTGAGAGGACTCACCAGAGACAGAGTGGGGAGCAGAACAGGCAGATGGACTGAAGTACACTGCTGAGGGGAGCAGTGGGGAGACAGGAGAGGTCTGCTGCGCCCTGTGGGAAGCTCCCTGGCCAGGGATCTAACTCGGTGCTGCAGTGGCTGTGATAGCTTTATAGTGCTGAGACTTAACCCGTTGCGCCACCAGGGAGGCCCGATTACAGTCCTTTTTTATGAATCAAAGGAAGGGCTGTGTGTGCGCATGTGTGTTTTACTCTGTGGAATGTCAAGCTGCTATGGCAGGGCCTGACCGAGCAGAGTCCGGTCTTCCAGGCTGGGTCAGGCACTGCCGCCACCATCCTCCAACAGAGCAGGTTGGGGTCTTGCAGCCACGGCCGAGCCCCCCATCTCCCGCTCATCATAAGGGAACCCACTGTGCTTCATCTTGAACCCTCAAGCCTAATTCTAAGTCACAGCATCTCCCTTGAGCACTCACATGGAACAGCTAACTCGTCTCCCTGTGAGCACCTTACTCATCCCCCGTCTCCTAACTAGTCTCCCTGCCACCTTTTAACTAGCTCCCCCCTTACCTAGCTAGTCTCCCTGAATGCCCTCTTGCCTCTGCCCCACACGTGTTCCCCCTCTAGCCAGAGACATGACAGGCCCTCCCCACCTTCAGAGTCTTCTCCGCATCGCTCTTGGGCCAAAGACCAAAACTCCGCTGCGGCCTTTGTGTTCATTTCCCACAGGAGGGAGCAGAGCGCAGCGGCCAGCAGAGCAAAACAGGGGGCAGACGTTCACAGTCCAGGTGTGGGCCAAGCTGTTGCCCCCTGAAAGCTAGGGGGAGACTCCTTCCTGGCCCCTTCCTCCCGGCCTCCCAGCCTCCCCTCGCAGCTGCGTTGCTCCAGCTGTGCCTCTGCCACCTCCTATGCCTGAGTCTCCATCGAGGGACATCATTTTAGACTCAGAGCCCACCCTGCCCAGTATGACCTCACCCTGCCCCAGTATGATGTCATCTGAATGAATGACATCTACCAGAACCCTATTTCCAAATACTGTCACCTTCTTTGATCTGGGGCTTGGACTTTGATCGATCTTTTTGAGGAGACACCAATAACACTGGTCAACAAATTTTTACACAAGTCATATCACTGAAATAAAATTAGTCATTTCCTATCAATTTGTATGTGCTCAACACGAATATGACAATCAAATTCTAATTTTGGCTCTAGTTTTTTTGTAATCTGCAATAAAGTGATGTTTACATCGCGAAATGCATGCCGATAGTAATAGGACTATGGTTAATACCTGTAAAAAATCAAATAATAGACTACTTCTTAGATTTCTTCGCTTGTCTCTTGTACAGCTGTTCAGGAGCCTCTCTGGGGAGTGCCCAGCAGTAGTCAGCCAGCATTGGAGTGGACCATTTTCCCTGGTATCTTTGTTCCACTGATGCGATATCTTGATGAAAATGTTCGCCGTGTTCATCACTAACCAGACCACAGTTTTCAGGGAAGAAATCCAGATGGGAATGAAGGAAGTGGATCTTTAGAGACATATTGCAGCCAAGTTTCTGATACTGCATCTGCATGTCTTCTACTAGTTCCTTGTAGTTTTCTGCCCTTACATTCCCCAGAAAGTTTGTAGACACTAGGCGAAAAGCATTCCATGCTTGTTTCGCATCACCCTGCAGCAAGTTGTTGAACCCGTCATCTCAATGCAGACGGAATGTTTGGGTAGTCTATTCTCGACTTCTTTTGCTTCATTATTCCACTGGAAAGAGGAGGAACCAAGCAAAAGGAACAGTCTTTTATGTGGTTGCTTGGCTGTCTTCACACCATGGGGACTGCAAACGGCATGGATGGTCTTTTGCCATTTAACCACTGTGAAAGCTGTGTTGTACATGCAGCACAACATATATGCAGGGTACAAGGCTTGTCTTGGTCACCAACCTTGCATCCGAAGTAAAGATGATAAGCCTTCTTCACTTTCTTCTGGTTGGCAAATGTCACTTTCCCACAAATAGAGCAGAAATTGTCCACGCTATGAATGCACTTTCGAGGCATGACTGTTCTGTATTGTGCCTAAATGAATAAAATAATAACAGTTCTATGGAACAGTAGCTTAAACTGTCTCGCACAAAGTCTGAAATGTTTTCAATGCTCAACCTTTCCGACAGGGCTTTCTATAGTGCACTGCTGCCGTCAGCTTACTTCAGCAGCCGCCTGGCAGTAGTAGTGCATTGCATCAGAAAATGATGCAATCAACTCTGGATGATGTGTGCATGGTGGGATTATGCAATGCGATGCAATATGACATCATTCTAGGCTGATTTAGGATGTTGTTGCAGTCCGACTGGATACATTTGCAGGGTGAAACATATAAAATGAAATATCTTCAAAATGAGAGCTAATAAAAATTTTTCAGAGTTATATTCATGTTCAGCACACCAAGACACTGCAGATTAGGGCCTGTTCAAGTCAGTAACGATCTCACTGTTGACCAGTGAAACCCATCACAGACCTAGAGACCTGCCTGGCCAGGCCCTTGCCTCCCTCTCTGGAGTCTCTCCCGCCTCCCTTTGTCCATCTTCGGGCTCCACCCTCACCGGCCTTTTTCACAGTGTCCAGCTCGCCTCTGCCGTCGGGCCTTGGCTCAGCTGTCTGCTTCTTCTCTGATGAGCACACTCTTTCCCCCTCTCCAACTTCCACCCACCTTTCACCTCCAGATCTCTGCTTCCTGGTGCTCAGGAGCATCTTCCTTGAATGTCCCCACCTGAGTGCAAAGTCAGGTTCCTCTGATTGTCACATCATTTCGTTGTACTGACCGCCTGGTCCTTGTCACGGCTTCATCCAGTGCTTTGATGATGGACCTCCTCCCCTGATGCTCGAGCTCCTGGAAGGCAGGGCAGTGCCATCTGGCTTCCTCTGCCCCCCCTTTTTTAAAAGATTTATTATTTATTTATTTATGCAGACAAGCTGGGGTGTAGGGCAGAAGTGGGGGGGGTGAGAGGATTCCCCAGAGACAGAGTGGGGAGCAGAACAGGCAGGTGAACTGAAACACACTGCTGAGGGGAGCAGCGGGCAAGGCAGGAGAGATCTGCTGTGCCCTGTGGGAAGTTCCCTGGCCGGGGATCGAACTCGTGCTGCAGTGGCTGTAGGTAGCTCCATAGGCTGAGACTTAACCTGTTGCGCCACCAGGGAGGCCCCTGGCTTCCCCTTTTCTGCTCATCTCAGCACAGCGTGTGGGTCTTGGACACAGGACTGGTCCTGAGGAGATGAGCCACTGAGCGTGAGTGAGCAACACCCGGAGTTTCTAACATTCAGTTGATGTGGATTTGCCTCTTCCAGACATTCCTACAGAAAGAGTCACCCAGTAGGTGGGCTTCTGCGACTGGCTTCTTTCACGGGCCATGTTTTCGCGGTTCTTCCGTATTGCAACATATATCAGCATCTCTTTAGCGTCCACATGGGAGTGATATCATCGGAATTTGTCTAGCTTTTGTCTTTCTTTTTACTAGCTGACAGGAAACACACACTTTAAAAGGCAACATCTCCCCATTTATAAAGACACTCTAGGGGCTGAAGAAAACAGGTTGGCACTTGACCTCTGATTGCCACTGCTGCGGGGGGCAGGGTCCTGGGGGTGCTGGCAATGATGGGGGACTTGTGGCCTTGTAGTGGCTTCTCTTCGTCCTTTCCACAGTTCTACTTTGTGTTTTCTGTCAGCTCCTGAGAAGAAACACGCACTCCAGCCATGTGTGACAACATCGATGGGGCTGGAGGGGATGACACTGAGCAAAATAAGTCAGGAGAAAGACAAATACCGATGATCTCACTCGTATGTGGAATATAAAGAATCAAGACAAAGGAACAGACAAAACTCAACCAAAACAAACCCTAGAAATCTGACTGCAGAACTGAGGCAACCGGAGAGGGTGTTGGGAGCCCCATGGACTGGGGTGAAGGACTGTGGGTGTCTAGGTTGTGGGTGTGGTCTGCCAATGTTCACCTGAAGAAGTACAAACCTGTCCCCCTAAATCATAGCCGTGTTATACACACACACACACACACCCCTCAAAAATGATAACAAGCAGAGGATACCAGGAAGAAAAGTGTCTGGTAGGTGACGAGCTGAAGAGGCAATTTAATCAGTGCAACATCGCACAGGAAGAACAACAGGTCCAAGCTGGAAACCTTAAGTTCAAAGAATAAGAGTGTTAGGAAGTTACAGGCTGAATTATGCCCGCCACCACGCGCCCCCCTCCAAAAAGAAGATAGGTTGACCAGTATCTCAGAATGTGACCTTATTTAGAAATAAGGTATCTGTAGATGTATAGAGCTAAAAGGAGCTCAGGGCAGGCCCTGATCCGATATCACTGACATCCTCATAAGCAGAAATTTGGACTCACAGACATGGGAGGAAGATAACAGGAAGACACACGGGGCCGTGTAAAGACACAGGATTAGTGCATCTGTAAGCCAAGGGACTCCTAGCTTCCTTAATTATGGAACCATAAATTTCTATCGTTCCAAGCAAAAAAAATTTAAAAATGTATGTTTTCCACTTCCACCGACAAATTAGAAGGTCTGGCAATGCTAGGATCCAATTCTCAACTGGCACCAGCAGATAATGGCTGCTGCCTACTCTTCCAGTATGCTGCAGTCACTACCCCTCCCTATTGTTTACACTTCCTCCACTTCACTCATATCTTGTTGGCAACCAAGTTTGCCAGTCAGGAACCCATCAGGAAAATAACACCTTCCTGAAATAAGGTAGGTGTCTAAGGAGAGTTAAAGTAAGGGCAAGCAGGATTAAGAGAAAGAAATAAAAGTGGTGAGCACCCTGAGGCTAGTGGCATCAACCAGGAGCCACTGCTGCCCCAGGCTAGGAGAGGCAAAGGTGGGCGTGGTTGCCAGACCTGAAGACAGTGGCTGTAGGAGAAAGCTTCCCCCACCCCCACTTCAAGAGCTATGGATTCAGTAAGAGAAAAGCAGTCAAGGAGAGCAGAGAAGGAATAGGGAAATAAATACCCCAACCTCACTCCTCCCAGTATCTCCTGTAGGTGCCTTTCATTGGCAAAGCCCAATAGAAACCAGAGAATAGGGGAGTTTTTGAACACAGTCCAGAAGAGGCAGCCACAGAGCAGGGAGAAGGATGGAATGTGGATTGGGAGGGAGAAATAAAAAATAGTTAACACACCACCTTTGATTTCAAAATTATTATTATTATTACTATTGGCAACTAATAACAGATGCTATTAAAATGCCCTCTTTGCTACTCATGTTTTAGATCCCTTCCTCTATTTTAAACCATTTCCACCCAAGAGCGTTGAAGCAAATTCCTTCTTTGTTTCTCCCTAATGTACCCCATTTCTATTTCTGTCATCCACCCAACACTTTGTTTATATTTCATTGTTCTGCCTCTGCCCACCAAAGACAGGAACTGTCTTATTCATCTTGGAATTCCCAGACCCTAATACTCTGCCTGACATACCGTAAAACCCTAAGATTTGGGCTTGGGTGGCTTTCCACGTATTGTTCTAGCAATGAAAGGGAGGCCTGCAAGGTGAGGGGTAGGGAAAATGCCATCACTGGCTGTCTTCACCCCATCCTTATTTCCAGAAAGTGCTCACTCACCAGATCAACAAAAAAATAATAGCGATTGGGCCCCCCTGGTGTGGAGCTGTTGGCAGCAGCCACGTGAGTTCGACCCCCGGCCAGGGAGATTCCCACATGGTGCGGCAGACCTCTCCTGCCTCGCCCGCTGCTCCCCTCAGCAGTTTCCGTCAATCTGCCTGTTCTGCTCCCCACTCTGTCTCTGGTGAACCCTCTCGCTGCCCAACGCCTCTGGCCTGTACCCCAGCATTGTATGCATAAATAAATAAAATCTTAAAAAAAATAATAGAGGTAATAACATGAGTATTTTTTGAAAACTTACTGTATGCCAGCGTACATTATCACATTTAAGTCTTTCAACAATCCTGTAGGTCCTGTAACTGAGTTTTCTGTTTCGCCTGAGGCATAGGCCATTATTTGTGGTCAGTACAGGGGCTAGGATTTGTCATCCAGATCTGACAGGTTTAGAGACCTTCATCACAGGTCACACAGAGCTAACTTACTATTGCTTTCAGGATCTGTGCACCTAGTTATCCATTTGTTATCCTTATCAACATGTATCAGAATTTGGGTGAGGTATCGAGTCTTAACCTGTCTGAAATAGTGACTTAAGCATATTTGGACTGTTCTTTCCGCATAACAAGAAGTCCAGAGGTTGACTATTGCTGGCTTTGGTTCATGCGCTCAAGGATGCAAAGACTGAGGTTTCTGACATGTTCTTGAACTGGTCCTCTTAGTCACAAAAAGGCCACTTAAGCTCCAGCAAGCACGCCCATGTCGCAGACCAGAAAAAAAGAGAAAAGTAAAAGGCAAAATAGCCCCTGCTAGCTTGAATAGGCCTTTTACCAGCGCATTCCCAGATGTGGTAGGCAGACAATGAACAGTTTCTGCCACACTTCAAGTGTCTGTTTGTATCTACCTATTTGTATCTTTATGGTTTTTTTTAATAAGATTTATTTATTTATGCATACAAGCTGAGGTATAGGCTGGGCGGGGGGGGGGGGGGGGCTGTGAGAGGATTCACCAGAGACAGAGTGGGGAGCAGAACAGGCAGATCAACTGAAGTCCACTGCTGAGGGGATCAGCGGGGAGACAGGAGAGGTCTGCTGCGCCCTGTGGGAAGCTCCCTGGCCAGGGATCAAACTCGTGCTGCCGTGGCTCTGGATAGCTTCACAGTGCTGCGCTTAACCTGTTGCCCCACCAGGGAGGCCCTGTATCTTTATGTTTTAATCTTATGCTTTACTGCAGGGGCTGGCAAACCAGACCCACCAGCAGCTTTGTAAACAAAACTTTATAAACAAAACTTTATTGGCAGTCAGCCACGCTCAGTGGTTTACCTGCTATCTCTGCTGCTTCCACATTAGACTGGCCACATGGAAGGCGCCCTCTGACCCACAAGCCTGAAATAGATCACACCTGGCCCTTTTTGGAAACAGTTTACCAATCCCTGTCTTACTCTCTCGGGTTTGATCTCTGGAAGAACACGTGTCTCCGTGTGACTCATCCATGGAGACTAAGCCCGAACGCGAGCGCTGAGAGGCAGTCGTCTGGACTCCAGTGCCTCCATCACCCACTGCTGCTCCCACCAACAAGGCCAGGGACCCTCTGAGGCCCAAGAGCATTTCCACTGGCATGCAGGGTACTGAGCCATCCTGGGCTCAGCAACTGTCATCTCCCCCGACCATGGAAGTCATTTTCACTGAAGAATACATCTACTTTTTGCCTCGATATGCCCACAAACATTCTGCAAGACTCACACACGGGAACAATCTAAAATTATCCAGCTTTGTACGCTATGGAAATAGTCTCATTCAAAGGCAACTTCGTATCTGTGGGGATAATTACCAGGCTGATAAGTGCAAATTATCTGTGGCGTAATTTCTGTGAGAATTATGCACAAGTCTAAAGTATTAGTTAAAGAATGTTTGATAGCAGATCTCTCTAGACTGAAACAAATCACCAATATGGAGTCTCTCTGAGCCCATAAAGATCGCCTGTCCTCCTTGGACTTGGTTCTCAGTGTGGACAAAACAGATTTTTTTTTTGGGCAAGGGATTCGTACCTGATTAACTCTCAGAATTCAAACCATTTCTAGTTGCCAAATGATCGGTGTCATCGTGCCAGCACCCTATAGAGTTAATCACTCACCCAGCCAACTGCCTCCAAAACTGAGTTTCTTGACAGTTTTGTCATTGGAAACGAAATTCACAACCTGCTGACTTTTGTGACCAGTTAGGCATTTTATGTAACGTTCTTTGAAATGCATATGATTGTTTCTAATGTGGATCACACTGCATTTAATTTGAATTTAGGGTCACAGAAAAAGAGAGGGTATGAACATCAGCCTGAAATGCCTTGGATGTCCCTAGCTCATTGGGTTTCTCAGAAGTGGCGCTTTTGACATTTGGATCTGGAAACTTTGCCGTGGGGACCTGTCCTGTGCATTGTGGGATGTTTAGCAGCCTCCCTAGCCTCTCCCACACCATGCCAGTAGCTCCTTCACTAGGTGAAGGCAAAAATGTCCCCAGAGAGTGCCCCAGGTCTCCTGGGAGCAAGCTCAGCCGTAGCTGAGAATCACCGTGATCTTACCCCAGAGCACCCACCACGTACTAGCTGTGGGAACTTGGGCAGAACTCGACCCTGCACGCCTCTGTTTTCTTTCTGGAACTTGTCCATAATGACAGTTTTATCTCACAAGGTTGTTGTGGAATTAAAGTTGACAATACCTATAAAATGATGCAATTCTAGTAGACCTATAAAATGATACAATATCTATAAAATGATACAGTTCTCAGGGCAGATATGATAATTTTGTTATCACTAATCAATGTGTTTTTTTCTCAACCCCACTCTGGGTTTCACTGAATGAGATGAGTAAAGAGTTTACAGTTACCCCTAACTGGGACCCTTATCAAAAGCTCATGAGTTGATGAAATAGCCCTTTTTTCCAAGAGAAGTGAAAAATTGGCTTTCACAAGCCATCAGAAAGATCTGTAAGAATATTTTAGAAAGCTAACAAGGCAAACCAGCCTTCTCCTCTCATTGGCAGATGGGCAGAGAGCAGGCAAGCAACTTTCTCTGGGCTTAGCTCAGCCTGGAGACCACGTGAGAGCAGGGAGACTGCAATCTCCTGCTTCCACCCCCGGAAGGACTTCAGGTGCCGATGCCCACATGGAGCTCTGTGGGCAGAATAAACATGCTGGCTCCAGAGAGAAGGACACCCCCCCCCCCGAAGATGGCTTCTGGCCCCAATTATTTTTAAGTCATTTCTCAAGTGTGTGAAAGTGAAGCCGATGGTCAGCCTCTCCGCTCTCAGGCTAGTCCCAGCAGGTTAGATCCTGCAAGCAAGTACTTCTGCCCCTGTGGGGCTGAGAGTGAAGCCTGTCCTTGAAGGTAGCATTTTCAAAACAAAATACTGGTACTTGAGACTATTTTTTATTATCAAGTCTCGAATGCAAAAATTTGGCTGAGATTTTGTTTTTCATTATCCCTAAAAGTATACTCATTACTCCTAGAAATGTATTCTTCAGCTATATGCCCATCTACAAGAAATAGCTTAAAAGGCTATTTATGGCAGCACTGTCAGATCAGAGGAGCTGGAATGATTTCAGACTCATCCATGGAAATCTGATTACATAAACTCTGTGGAATACTATGCAGCCATAAAAAATAATGAGGAAGTACTTCACATATATGATGCAATCTCTAAAATACACTGTGAAATGAAAACAAACTCCAATGTACACAGCATGCATAGCTATAGAATAACTCTTAGAATGATACATATGAAACTTGTAATGTAGGTTTTCTCCAAGGAAAGGATTTGGGTCACTGGAGACAGAATGTAGAAGAAGCTTCCCAGCTTTTTGTACCTTATGAACTTGGCATCAGGGCTAGTATTGATTTTTTAAATAAATGGGATACTTAAGGGTTTAAATAATATGCCCAAAATAAAATGTATGAACTATACCATTGATGCATATTGATGGAGGATAGGAAATAGTCTAAACTGCATTTTCTGTTTTTTTCCTTTGGTATTTTTATATCTCTATATAAAAATTTGAAATTTGAAATTTGAAATTGCCAAAAAATCTGCAGGGATAGCCTTTACCCAATTTCCCCTATTATTAACATCTTAATGAAACTTAGTTCATTTATTAAAATGATTAAGTTTCATATTGCTGTAATACTATAAACTACAGGCTTTATTCTCATCTCAACAGCCTTTTCTGCTAACACCCTCTGTCTCTCCCAGAATCCTCTGTGTGTATGATCAACCTGTCTTCTTACTTTCTTCCAATGGGTGACAGTCAGAGGGTGCTGTTTTGGCATCAGCTCCATTCTCAGCCAATAGGAAGAGCCGGAGGGAAAGGGAAGTCTTTGATTTGATGCAGGGAGGACGTTGGCTTATGCCTGGGCACAAATGCAACCAAACCTGATGCGTCTCCTCCTACAGAGGCTTGGCTCTGCTGCTCTCTCCCCTGCGGCTTCTTCCCTAGGCTCCCTGGACAGTGAGGTCCTTCTCCTCATTAAGACCCCATCTTCGGTGAAGCTCTATGTTCACCTTGTTGAATTCAGTCATCCCCCCACCAGAGTTTCACACTAAAAAGTGGGAATTCTGGATATTTCTTGGGGCCATGGACTGCTTGGCAGATACGGGCCCTTCTAGGGAATGTTAAATGCAGGAAATAAAATGCCAAGATAACAAAGGAAGCCAAGTCTATTGAAGTACAGTCAGGAGAATGTTTAAAACACACCCCTTTGTCATAGGTGACAAAGTGACACCTTCAAAATATCGGCAAGAGATTAAAGATGTCACTTTGGCCCCATCTAAGCTCACAGGCCCCCTAAAGCTGTTGGGGGGTGCTGTGAACCCAGGTTGAGACTCTACATTCATTCAATCACTTTGTCTCATTTTTTTTCTTATCATCTATTACTCACAAATTACGCCATTTTTTTCTGTTTACTTGTTTGAGGACTGTCTCCCTCCCACACGAGGTGTTAATTCCATCGTGGGGGGGAGGATGTGTTGCCTCCCCAGAGCCTAAAACAATGCTTGAGCTTAGCGATCAAGGAATAGTTGCTGAAAAGGAAGAGTGAATGAATGAACAAAAGCATAAACAGACAGCTTTGAAGTTCCTGA
This sequence comes from Scalopus aquaticus, assembly GCA_004024925.1. Classification (NCBI taxonomy): domain Eukaryota; kingdom Metazoa; phylum Chordata; class Mammalia; order Eulipotyphla; family Talpidae; genus Scalopus; species Scalopus aquaticus. Next base: position 54,265 of record PVIJ01007673.1, read on the forward strand.
ATTCTTACCAAGCGTTTTTGGAGTGCTTTTGTGATGTTACAAACAGCATTTGTGATAGTAACAATAGCGAAGTTTTACTGAGCGCTTGCTGCCTGCAAGGTACTAAGACTATGGGGGTCTCCCAACAGCCCTTTGTGCAGGCATCTACCTTACCCCGTTTTCCAGTCGAAAGAACAGAGGCTTAGGGAGGTGGGGCCTGGCCCTCGTCTCACACCCCAAGGGAGGGAATGCTGGCTGGATCTGGGTCCTTTCCAGCGGCCCCTTTCACCCTAAGTGCCTCGTAGTCACGATTTCCTTCCAACACCCAGAAACTTTCATGTGTGGAATCCAAAGCCAGGCGCAGGAAGAAGTTACATTCAACAGACATATGAAGAGAACTGGTATTGACACTCGGGCTTCTGGCTCCTGTTTCGAGGTCTACTCACTAGTCTATTTTGTAAATTAAGCAAATGGCTTAATCTCTCTCAGACTCAACTTTCTCACCCATTAAGTGGGAACAGCATTACCTCACGCCAGCTTTGAAATTCCCACTCGAGGTCAAGGAATCTAGTAGGACTCAAGCTACAAATTGGCTTTGCTTTGTTTTGTGTGTTGAGTACAACCTATTTCCACCTGTTGCTGGAAAGAGGGAAGGGAAGGGTCCACAATGAAACTAGCTGAGCTGCAAAACCTGTCACAGATATCTTGATTAAATGTAATAGAAATGAAATATTAGAAAAATGAAACCAAAAAGCAAAGACATACAAGTCCAACCTCTTGAAGTCAATAGACATAAAGTGAATCTATCATATTCCTATAAAAGTTCACAGGACCGACTTGATTTCTGTGCTAACCCCTTGAAAATAAGCAACACAAGGGGCCTCCCTGGTGGCGCAGCGGTTAAGCGCTGCGCTGTGGAGCTGTCAGCAGCCCGCGATGTGAGTTCGACGCTGGGCCGGGGAGAATCCCACATGGTGCGGCAGACCTCTCCTGCCTCGCCCTCTGCTCCCCTCAGCAGTGTATTTCTGATCTGCCTGTTCTGCTCCCCACTCTGTCTCTGGTGAAGCCTCTCGCCGCCCCACGCCTCTGGCTTGTACCCCAGCTTGTATGTATAAATAAAAAATAAAAAAAAAAAAAGAAAAGAAGCAACACAAAACAAGAGAAGTGGATCAAGAAGATGTGGTCTATGTACCTGTGGAATACTACTCAGGGGTCAAAAAAAGATAAACCCGTGCATTTGCAGCAACATGGAGAGAGCTAGAAGGGATCATGCTAAGTGAAATAAGTCAGAAGGAAAACGATAAGTAACAGGTTTTGTCATTTACATGTGGACTATATAGAAACCAAACAAAGGGTCAGACAAAGGCAAACAATAAAACCAACCCTTGAAAGTGAACCACAGAGCTGAGGAGGGGGAGGGGTAGGAAGTGAGCACAATAGCCTGGGTGGGGAGCTCTTGTTGCTTGGGTGGTGTAAGAGCTTTAGTGACCACACCTAAGGGGCAGTCCTATACTGTCAAAATATTAACAAGGATGTGAAACAATGGTACTTCACTGAAAAAAAAAAAAAAAAAAAAGCCCAGTTCATCATTTCAAAAAAGAAAAAAAAGGGCAATAACCCAGAGAGGTTACAGATAAAGAAACTGAAGCCCAGCGAGGATAGTGACTTTTCCCAGGTAAAGGACACAAGTTGAGGCTGTTTGACTCCAGAACCCCTGCCCTCAACCACTAGGCTACACCACCGCAGGATGAACGGCTAGGCTTCCTTCCAGAGAGTTCCGTGGCATCCTCAGACTAGTGGGGGGAAGTTGACACAGGGAGTTTTTGCCAGACAGAGACTGGATCAGGGGAATGGTGAGGGGGAGAATACATTTGGTGGGCAAGGAGGGTTGGAGAGTGGGGTCCAGTGGCCTCTGCAGGCGCTGACGTCCGGAAGGAAGCTCGCCTCTCCTCTGCAGCCAGAGACTGGGGACAGCGAAGAGTGGGAAGAAGAAAGAGAGGGCAAGGAGAACAGCAGGGGGAGCGCAACGGGAGAAAGGAGCACAGAGGTGCCTTGGCAAACTGCAAGGACCAAAGGGAACTGGCGAGGAAAGTCCCTGCCCCTGCTCCCTGGCAAACTTCTGCAGAGGCCACGGTTCTCCTGGATCCTGTCTCAGCCCCATGCGGAGCAGAGCAGGATTCCAGGCTGCTGGGGAATCCCCTGGGGCAGGGGTGGGGGGAGCTGGCTAAGGAGCCATTGAACATCCCAGCCCGTCTCTCCGAACTTCAGCCCTCACTTGTGTGGGGGACAAGGGGGAGCCCAGCACACCCCTCAGGGTGGGGGCTGGAGGATGAGCAAGAGAAGGTTCTGTGCCCACACCCCAGGGCTTCCGGGCCAACTCCTGTAAACTTCCACTTGGAAAGGTTATGGGGAGCCCAGGGCCACGCCCTCAAGCAAGTTCTGTGGGGTTCAAGCCCATGGGGTCCTATGACACCCATTTATATATCGGTTCATCATCTTCGTTTCCTTCCTCCTTTCCTTTCACCTTTCTTTCCCTTCCCTTTTTCCTTTTGTTTTGCTGTTGCCCTTAATCCAGTTGTTTATTCTAGAAGCCAGGGACCCAGGCTGGGCGCCTCTGGCTACCCAAGTGCACCCCGCCAGCCAGCTTCGAGCAGGCAGATGTCCAGGGCAGCCTGCCCCCAGGGTGCGGCCCCTGCCGGACAGGCCGGTGTGGAGGCGGCAGGGGCTGGGGCTGGCCCTTTGGCCTCACACAGCGTCCCATCTCCAGCGAGCTCCCGGCTCCGGCGGCTCCGCGAGTCCCCTGCTGTATTAAATGTCTGAAGGAGGGAGCCCTGCATCTGGCGGCCGCAGCCCTGTGCCACAGGCCACGGAGGAGTATTATCGTGGCGCAGCAGACCTCCCCTGTCTCCCCGCTGCTCCCCTCAGCAGTGTACTTCAGTCAATCCACCTGTTCTGCTCCCCAGTCTGTCTCTGGGGAGTCCTCTCAACCCCCACACCTCTGGCCTGCACCCCAGCTCTTGTATGTGTAAGTTAAATAGACGAAATGTGGTTTATCCAGACAATACACTATTATTCAGCCTTAAAAGGGAATGAAGTTCCGATTTGTGGTAGAACATGAATGGCGCTGAGGACACTGTAAGGCAGCCCCAAGGACAGTGGTCGCACGTGCAGGAGGGACCTGGACTATTAAATGCACAGAGCCCGGAGTGGAATGGGGGGGGGTTCGGGCTGGGAGTAGGGGCATGGGGGGGTGTTAACGGGGACGGTGTCACTCTGGGGTGACAGGGTGGTGTGGCTGCACAACAGCGTGAATGCACTGAAATGCCACTGAATTGTCCACTTAAAATGGCTAAAATGGTCAGTTTTATGTTTTATAGATTTGACCACAATTGTGCAAAAGAGCTAGGGAGAGAGGTGAGGGGGAGCAGGACAGAGGGGAGGAGGGACAGAAGCAACGTTTGTGGCGAGAACTCTCTCTGGAGCAGTGAGCCGGTGGGGTCTCCCACACACATCACCTCATTTCATCTCCACAAGCCCTTCGACGTTAGCGTGACCCCATTTACAGATGGTCACAGCAGCGCTCGGTGCTCGAGAGCCGCAGAGCTGTGATTCGCCTGCATTCGCCGCTCTCTGCCCGCGCTGTTAACCTGCCACCTTAACACTGTGTGGTCCGCTCACGTATTAGTTCATGTTTTTGTCACCAGTATCAGGTGGCCGCTCACGTATTACTACGTGTTCATCTAGTCTCTGGTTTTCACGCCACCGTGGATTTATTTGGAACTAGTAGGAGCTATTTCTTGGATCGTACTCAGTCTAGAAGCTTTACACATTGTTTTAGTGAAAGTGTAAGGTGTTTTATGAGAGATATTACAGTGTTTTTAATTTCCAGTCGTTCAGGAGTTGTGTGTGTTTTATTGAATGCTTCTACCATTCATGAGGTGGCACAGAAAATGGCCAGCCCCAAGGGCTGGTAAATTTAAAGGGCACCGGCACACAAAGTGTTAACCCACAGGGCTGACAACACCTTCAGCCATTTGCAAAAACCACCGTCTCGTACACAACTTTCTATTTTTTTTAAAGATTTATTTATTTATGCATAGAAGAACTGGGGTATAGGCCAGAAATGTGGGGGGGTGAGAGGATTCACCAGAGACAAAGTGGGGAGCAGAACAGGGAGATCTACTGAAGTACACTGCTGAGGGGAGCAGCGGGGAGACAGGAGAGGTCTGCTGCGCCATGTGGGAAGCTCCCTGGCCGGGGATCGAACTCAGGCCACAGTGGCTGCCAACAGCTTCACATTGCTGAGACCTAACCTTTGCGCCCCCAGGCAGGGCCTCTTATGCAACTTTGACTGGAGCTGGTGCTCAGTTGATTTGGTGGGTTTAAAGGAGGCTGGACTGTAGAGCACGAACTCATGGGAAAGATGAGCCCATCAGAATCTTGAAAGCCCCGTGGTACCATTTTAGCTCTAAAAATAATTCACGCTGCTAGATCCCCACACAAATCCAGGAGCTTTTCTAGCTTGGGAGAGTGTTCAAGAGCTAAGCCAGCACTTGATGAAGCACCACCCTCACAGAATAAGGAGAGAAATCAGCAGCAAGCCTGTGTCAAAACCCTGCATCAGCATTACCCAGATTTGCCCGCAAGATCCCGGAGAAGGGGATTTTAGCCATTCCTCAGAAATCAGAAGGCTTTTCCTCCCTAGAAAATTCTACTCATTCTAGAATTTAAACTAGAAGCGTTAACCAGACCCTCACTGACAGTTTCTGACACTTTCACTTCCTCACCCACCTTCCTTCCCACTGGTCAGTTTCCTGGGAAACATCCACATTTTGAGAACAAAAATACCAATAACATGTCATTAGAATGACATCAACATGACAAGAACATTTTGTTAAAATAACTCCAAGTCCTAGAGTACATGTGACAATTATTTTTAAATGGGATTAATTCCACAGCAGGGAGGCATTCAATGAGATGCTGGTTGTTGTGTTTTTTTTTTTAATACAAAAAATACTTGATTTCTCAGGATGCTTATCCTCTAGATCAGAACAGTGGTTGAGGTTTAATATTAACTTTGGAACAATTTAAGTAAATTCTATTACTGGGAAAGAATTAGCAGAGCCTCTGGGATTTTATGATGGAGACAGAGATAATCGGTATAGCAAAACCTCATTTTCAACTTTCTCCAAGAGAGAAGAATAAGATGTTGCTCTTGAAAAAGATGTAGGTTCTTGGGCCTCCCTGGTGGCGCAGCGGTTGAGCACTGCGCTGTGGAGCTGTCGGCAGCAGCGATGCGAGTTCGATGCCCAACCTGGGAGAATCCCACATGGTGCTGCAGACCTCTCCTGCCTCGCCCACTGCTCCCCTCAGCAGTGTATTTCTGATCTGCCTGTTCTGCTCCCCACTCTGTCTCTGGTGAAGCCTTTTGCCACCCCACACCTCTGGTCTGTACCCCAGCTTGTATGTATAGATAAATAAATCTTAAAAAAAAAATTAAAAAATTTTTTTTAAAAAAGAAAAAGATCTGGGTTCTTGTTTTGAGTCAAAGGAGAATCAGAGTGGTTCCAGAGAGCTGACCGACAGGGAGCTGGTCAACTCTGTCTGTAGTGCCTTCCCTTGGACGTCTGAATTCAAGCCTGGCATTAGTTCTTCACACCACAGAAATTGGCATACGAGTCTCCCCACCCCCAGAGCTGGTCAACCCACATGCCCAGAGCTTTTTAGTTTTTCTACTAGAAAATTTCTGCTTCTCTCTGAGATCCTGAAATAGACTGTTTCAGCTCTTGTGAACAGCACCTCTGCGGTTAGAAGCGATGTTACTGTAATTTATGACACAAAGTGGAGTTCTTTTCTCTTGTTTAAAAATGTACTGATAGGTGTTCATGGCCCCAGATGTGGGTTCTCATAGCTTGCAGCTTGGGAAGGGAAACCTGTAAAAGGCAATTTCTAGTTCTGGCAAGAAAGACCGTGGACTCCCAGTGAGGGATCAGATATCAAGCACATTCTTGCAACAGGCTGATTCAACCGGGAAGAAAGTGTCACCACAACTGAGGGGGTTAGAGGAAAATAACAAATTGCTTCTCAGAACTGTCTAGGGGAGCTTTCCATTCAAGAACCTCCCCACAGCCAAAGGCAGGGTGGATTTTTCCCTCTCCTTCAAGAAATTATCAAAAACTCTGCTTCCAGTGATGGAGAGCACATTTTGCTCTATCTGTAAGCAGAATTTTTAAGATTCCTGAAATAGTTTCCCTTTCCTAAAGAATTTTGTCCTCCATTGATTACACGGCCTGTATGGCTGGTAACCTTCTTCCCCAAACCCCAGAGGTGAGGAAATCAAACCTTGCCCGTTTTAGTTAGTTAGGACTGTAGCTACTTATCAAGTGAGTTCTCACCAAGAAAACTGACTCACTAATTTTGATCTGGCCAGGAAGTTGGAAAATTCAAGGCAATACATCCTTGAGGATGGAGATAATTGAGTAATATTGCTCTGGCATGACTGGGTGTGATCGTTGGTGCATGTCTCCAAACATCAAACCCGAGTCTACTCAGAAGGAGAAGCTTATTTTGACTTGAGTGGCAAGCATGTTTTTAAAATATGGTTTCAAGTGCTAGAGAAATTTTATTAGAGCCGAACATCTGAAAGATCAACTTGCCTTAAAAGGAAACCCAACTATACTTTTCTAAGTCTCTCATTCTGAGTATTCACTGGCAGGATTACAGATGGAATGCTTGATAGGAATGGGGGGAAAAAATAATCACTGCAAAACACCTGTTCTGAGTCAGACCGTGAGGATTAGGTGTGGCTGCTTTTTCTTTGTCGACTTCTCCTTTTTGGAAACATTCTGTTCAAAAAATGGAATCAGGAGGTTCCACAAAAATTTAAGCTTAGAATTACCCTAGGACCCAGCAATTCACTCCCAGGTAGAATCCAAGAGAATGGAAAGCAGGAACTCAGCTATTCAGATGTCCCCATTCATTGGCAGCGTTCTCAACAGTTGCCAAAAGATAGAAATGGCCTCAGTGGCTACTAGCTGATGAATGGGCCTCCCCAAAGTGGGCACCATGGGGCCTTCATCCTTAATAAAGAGTAAGTTCTGATCTCTGCTACAGCATGGAGGAAGCTTAAAAATATTATGCGGGGCCTCCCTGGTGACACAGCGGTTAAGCGCTGTGCTGTGGAGCTGTCGGCAGCAGTGACACAAGTTCGAAGCCCAGCTGGGGAGATTCCCACATGGCGCGGCAGACCTCGCCTGCCTCGCCCGCTGCTCCCCTCAGCAGTGTGTTTCCATCCATCTGCCTGTTTGCTCCCCACTCTGCCTCTGGTGAACCCTCTTGCCGCCCCATGCCTCTGTACCCCAGCTTGTGTGCATAAATAAATAAATCTTTAAAAATATATATATTATGCTGAGTTAGGAAAATTAGACACACAAAGGACAGATCAGGTAGGATTCCATTTATAAGAAATCTCTAGACTAGCCAAATCCATAGAGACAGAGTAGATTAGAGGCTACCAGGGGCTGCAGGAATGGGGAGTCATTGCGTAATGGGTACAGTACGTCCCTTTAGGATATTGGAAAATTTTGGGAAATAGAGTTCGTGGTTACACAAGTGTGAATGTAATTAATGTAGCTGCAGTGGATGTTTTAGTGAAAGTAGCTCATTTTATGTTAAGTACTTTGACCATATGAAAATATTTTTTCAAAGACACTATGATTCTATGTAAAAATACAGGTTGTACCCAGAAAATTGTCCATCTTATCTTGCTTCCCCTTCCCTGGGTTCTCTGATCTCAAAATTTAACCAACGGTATATTATTTAGTGTCTGATATTCTAGCCACAGATGTGCTTGCTAATTAAAAAAAACTGAGCCTGAGGAGCTGGACTCCTTCTACTGGATCAGAGTGTGCTGAATCACATCTGCCTGGAAAATTTGGCACCTGTGATCCCCCAGGGACCAGTGGGATGAGAACCGGTCCCACTGGGTGTGCGCAGATGACGTGCAGGTGACATGGAGGCCGATGGCGGTGTGGCACGGTGTGGGCGGGGAGGATGTCACGTCTGAGAGACTGGGCTCAGGCCCAGCTGCCAGGCTTTGTGGCCTTAGACAAGTGGCTTCACTTCTCTGGGCCTCGCTCTTCTTATATATAAAAGGGAGAAAAACCACAGCCACCAGCTCGTAAAGCTGTTTTGAGGAGCAGATGAATCAGTGGTGAACTCTACCTGGCACACACTCAGGTAGGTTTTTTTTTTTAATATTCAATTTATAGCTTCACCTTTGGCCTAACATTTTGGAGTGATTTAAATACTTGATAGTGTAATTATTTATCTAAATATTATGTAATCACATAGCATACTGTTTATAATATATAACATAATAATTACTTGTGGAATACTACTCAGCAATGACAAAGAATGTGCTATTGATATTTGCAACAGCTTGGACAGGTTGCAAGAACATTATCTTGAGTGAAAAAAGTCACTATCTCATAGGGAAATGCAGTTCAGAGACACAATGAGGTATCATCCCACATCTGTGTCAATGGCTCATACTAAAAAGACCTCCAGGGCCACCCTGGTGGCACAACAGGTTGACTCAGCACTATGAAGCTATCGGCAGCCACTGCAGCACAAGTTTGATCGTTGGCCAGGGAGATTCCCACATGGCACAGCAGACCTCTCCTGCCTCGCCCACTGCTCTCCTCAGCAGTGTATTTCAGTCAATCTGCCTGCTCTGCTCCCCACTCTGTCTCTGGTGAACCCTCTCGCCGCCCCACACCTCTGGCTTATGCTCCAGTTCTCGTATGCATAAATAAATAAAAATCTTAAATAAATAAATAAAAAGACCTCCAGTGAAAGTGCTGGAGGGAATGTGGAAAAAAGGAACCTTATCACAGTGTTGATGGGGATATAGGTTGGTGTCATCATTTTTTAATTATTCTTTTTTTAAAGATTTATTTATTTAAGCTGGGGTGTGGGCCAGAGGTGTATGGTAGGGGAGTATGAGAGGATTCATCAGAGACAGAGTGGGGAGCAGAACAGGCAGATTAACTGAAATACACTGCTGAGAAGGGCAGCGGGCGAGGCAGGAGAGGTCTGCCGCGCCATGTGGAAAGCTCCCTGGCCAGGGATCGAACTCGTGCTACAGTGGCTGTTGATAGGTTCATAGTGCTGTGAGTTAACCCATTGTACCACCAGGGAGGCCCTGGTGATCTAGATTTACCTTAAAAAACTAAAGATGGAAATACCGTGTGATGCAGCAATCCCACTCCTGGGCTTCTATCCCAAGAACATAAAACCATGAAGCCCCCAAAATCGTATGCTCAGTAATATTTATTGCAGCATTATCATGATAGTAGGACATGCTCGCTGGTAGAATACTGGATGAAGAGGCAGCCTATACGCATAGTGGAATATTACTCAGCTATAAGGAAATATGAAACATTACCATTTCCTGCGACATGGAAGGAGTTGGAGGGAATGATGTGTAATAAAGCAAGTCAAAATGACAAACGCTGTACGTTTACATAGCAGACAATTAGTCAAAACAAACCCTTATAAAAACTAGCAGACACTAATAAATGAAGTGAGGTTTCTGAGGTTAAGAGGGAGGCGGGAGGGAGAAAGGGTCAAAGGGCCACAGGATGGGGGGGAGGGAAAGAATATGTATCGCTAGCATTTCCAAATATTCAATGCAGCGGTCGTCCTTATACTTAAACCACCACCCCCAAAAGCCAGTCTCAAAAGATCACACACATTTATGTAACAATCTCAAAATGACAAAATTATAAAGATGGAGAATGGGTTAGCAGTTGCCAGGAGTTAGGGTGGGGAGGAGAGGAGGGCGCACAGCTAGAGGTGGGAGATCTGGGTGGTGATGAAACACTCTGGACCTTGGGCTGTGGTGGTACCTGAATCTGCACCTGGGACGCTGGCCCCTCACCCCTCACCCCTCGTACCCCCTGCCCTCAGGAGGTGGCAGGTTTGGTCCCTGCCCTCTGGCTGAGGGAAAGTGACAGCTGGGGAACTGGGGCTGAAGACAGGGAACCACTCGCCTCTCTTGCAATTTCCTGTGAAACTCTAGTTCTTTCAAAATAAAAAGTCAAAAAACTCAATCCTATCTATGCAATAACAACAGCCCCACTGGTATGGAGGCCGCTGCAAGAAGGGCTAGACTGGACGCTATTGAGCCCCAGTTCTCAGATGACCCCATTTTCAGCGTGGACCAGGAGCCTCCTCAGAACCGAACCATGAAAGAGGAAAGTGTGGAAGGAAACAAGACAGATTCTTGAGGAAATCTGTTTTCAAGAGGAAAACTTTATTACTCACGTGATACATTCTAAAAGATCCATCTTGGAAGATATTTTTTTAAAGATTTATTTATGCATACAAGCTGGGGTGCAGACCAGAGGCGCGGGGCTGTGAGAGGATTCCCCAGAGACAGAGTGGGGAGCAGAGCAGGTAGATCAACGGAAACACACTGCTGAGGGGAGCAGTGAGCAAGGCAGGAGGGGTCTGCTGCGCCACTCCGGACCCCAGCTTCTCCCTCCCCCTTCTATCCCCCCACATCTCTGGCCGCACCAGCTGTCCTCACGGTCTCCATCCTCCATCGTGGCCCTGAGATTCCATCATTTAAAAAGCTTGTGTCTCCAAACCTAAGCGTGCTTAAAATCCCCTGGGAAAAGATGCTGACCCTGGGCCACATTCAGTAGATTCTTCAGTGGTCTGCGGGGGAAGGGGTTGACCTCACTTATAATAGGTGTTTCCGATAAGTTTATTATTAGTTGGCTTGTCGGGACCACTGGCCAACGTCTTGGGACTTGATCACCAGAATGCTCTGGAATTCCCAGGCCCTGCTGAGGTGACCCCCTCAGGATGGAGGGGGTTCCCGGGACGTGGAAACCTTAGTGCTAGGACTAGGAAAGCCCCAGGTCCACCGAGCCCGCGGGCTGGCCGGCAGTTCAGGAGGCAGCGGGTATGCAGAGCAGACCTGTTGGAGCAGCGGGGCTACTTCCCCTTGGGCTGGCTGAGCAGAGTGGATTCCCCTCCAGAAGTCCCACCTCAGCATTTGTTTCACATGTGCTAGGACTGCAGAAGGGACTGTTTAGAGCCCTGCAAAGTACATTTTCGGTCCAACCCCTAAGAAAAGAGTGCGAGAGCTCTTCTACCTCTAACCCGCTGTGGGTAAGAAATTGGACAGTGGAATCTAAAGAGATCCAAGTTCAAGCCTCAGTTCTGCTGCCCTGACTGATTGTCATCTTTGGATAAGTTATTCAGCCTGTCCAAGGCCTTCAGCTTCCTCTTTTTAAGATAATCCAATCCTTCCCCGCCTTTTTTGGTTTACTTCTCATTTGTTAGTTGTTACATTTCAGTTTGTTCATCTCCTTTTATTCTTTTTGAAATTATTTTGCTATTCTTTCAAAGTTTCTGGAGTTAAAATCTTTATCACCAATCTTTTACAAAATTTGATAGTAGTTGCATTTTAAAGCTACATTTTTCCCTCGGAATACTGCTTTGACCTCATCCCATGGTATGCATGTATACACCATTCAGATCTAACTGGACTGTAATTTCCATTTTGACTTTAACTGGAGAACTCTGAAGTATGGATCACAATCATATCTATCTCACAGAGGTGTTATGAGGTCAGATTGAGAAAATAAGAATAAAATGCTAAGTATAGAGTCTGGCACGTAATAAGCGCTTCGTAAATTCTAGCCCTGCCTCTGCTGCGATGCACCATTAGCTGGTATCACAGGACCCTTCCAGCTCCAAGTAAAGTCTTCACTTCACCCTCAGTGTCTTCGCCTCCATTTCTCGTAAACATCTCTGCCAGTCATTCTGCTAAAGTGGAGGCCTAATCAAATCATTTTCACGGCAGAAAAAAACAACAATGGTTCTTATTGTCATAGCATGGATATGTTCATCAAAGTCTCCATAACTACTTTAGAAGATAAGGTCTTCTGGGCCTCCCTGCTAGCCCAATGGGTTAAGTCTCAGCACTATGAAGCAATCAGCAGCCACCACAGCACAAGTTCGATCCCCAGCCAGGGAGTTTCCCACATGGCTAGGCAGACTTCTCCTGTCTCCCCGCGGCTCCCCTCGGCAGTGTATTTCAGTCAGTCTGCCTGTTCTGCTCCCCACTCTGCCTCTGGTGAATCCTCTCACCCCCCCCCCCCCACATCTGACCTACACTCCATTTCTTGTATGCATAAATAAATAAATAAATAAAAATTTAAAAAGAATAAAAAAGAAGATGAGGTCTTCTATGAGGATCCAGTTCTTTCTATCATATTCATCACCATGCCATTCATCACTAAGTCCTCGGAGTCAGAGAGAGTCCCGGGCACATGAAAGGAACTCAGTGCATACTAGTTGGAGTTGATGAATGAATGAATGAATAGATCTACTCTGAGGATCCTCGTTTCATTTCCTTGTCCCTGTACCACTAAGTCCTCTTCCAGACCACAAATGGAACATTTTGTCAAATCACCAAATCTTTCACCTTCCTGGGAATCAGACCTCTGTCCAATAGGAACGAACGCTTCCTCTACCACCCTCGCGGGCATCTACACTGGCTTGGGGTTCCTGGTTCTCAGACATGGGGTGTTTTGGCTGAGTTGAGTGGTTCTCAGGAACTAATGTGCCCCTGTAAATGGCTGGGGGCTTCTCAAAAGGATAAGCAAAGTTGCCACAAGCTGAGTCATTCCGGCCCTTGTTTACCCAAGATCATCAAGAGCACGTATTCATAACAGCCAAAAAAGCCGAAGTACCTCTAACATCCACCAACAGGTGAATGGGTCTATAAAACGGAATACTCAGCAATAAAAAGGAATAAATGTTGCAACGAGGATCGACCTTACAACAAAGAACCGGGACAGACACAAGGGTCTCCCAGTTGTATAACGTCATCTCTCTGAAATGCGCAGAACAGACAACTCCTTGCAAACAAAGATGAGTCCCTGGGGTTAGAGGGAGGAGGGAGGGGAATGAGCACACTTGAAGAAAGGGGGTTCTTCTGGAATAACGAAATGAAATGAAATGATGAAAATGTTCTGGAATGAGTCGTGATGGTGGCGCAACTATGAATATATTGAAAAACAGAGAACTGTGTACTTGAAATAGGTGTGTTGTATCGTACGTAAATCACATCTCCATGAAGCTATTTTAAAAGTCACCAACGTTGCCGGGGAGGAGTCGTATGACTGGCAGGGCCACTAGAATGCATAACTAATCTCTGAGGGGCCAAACCCGCTGACTCACGCCAGGCCACGGGCACGTGTGGTTCTGTGTGCACGGCGTGGACTCGGCCACTATCGATGAATGTGAATGTGCTGAAGGATTGCTTAGGAGAACGTCACTGTGGTGCACCCAGAAATGTGCTCAGCATTCAGCATGGCTTCATCAATCCATTCATTCAACCCATCTCAAAAAGAAAGATCTGAGTACCTACTAAGTGCCATATGGCTCCAAGGAACCTGGAGATACAGGGGTGAGGACTCTGCCCTTACGCAGGTGGCACGCAGGTGGCTGGCCCTCTGTCCTGCAAGAATCAGACCCCACATACCAAGTGGTACCCCCATCCATGCGGGGACGTGCCCAGACCCCAGTGGACGCCTGAAACCACCCGCAGCACTGAACCCTGTAGAGTCTGTATTTTCTCCTAGACACACAAACCTGTGATAAATTTGAATTTATGAATTAGGCACAGTAAACATGAATAGCCATAACTAAGCCTCATACAGGACAATTTTAGAACAATACCTGGAAGCAAAGTTATGTGACAGTGGTTTCTCTCTCAAAATAGCTAATGAGACCTATTTTCAGACTGCAGAAAGCAAAACTGCAGACAAGGGGAAGCAACTGTGTAGCTCGGTAAGATAATTTCAGAAAGTGACAAAAGTGCTCTATGGGAGTAAAATAGTAGCATGGGCTGGAGGGCCGGGACAGAGCCTTGAATTGTGACTCCATTAGAGTCTAGACTTGAATAAGGGGACCAAGCCGGCACCAGGCGCTCGAGGGGATGCAGGCTCCCGGCAGCGGGAACAGCAGTTGCAAAGGCCCTGTGGCAGGCGTGCTGGAGGTGCTGCCACTAAGCTGTCGCGGTTTGCTCCTGAGCAGGGGAGGAGCTGGAAGGAAAAGTGCAGGCAGGGCCCAGTTCACACTGGCTTTCAGGCCGTTGGAACAGTTTGGATCTTTTTTTTTTTTTTAAGGTTTATTTATTTGGGGCATCCCTGGTGGCGCAGCGGTTAAGTGCTGCGCTGTGGAGCTGTCGGCAGCGCGCAATGCGAGTTCGATGCCCAGCCAGGGAGAATCCCACAGGGTGCCGCAGACCTCTCCTGCCTCGCCCGCTGCTCCCCTCAGCAGTGTATTTCTGATCTGCCTGTTCTGCTCCCCACTCTGTCTCTGGTGGACCCTCTCGCCGCCCCACGCCTCTGGCCTGTACCCCAGCTTGTATGTATAAATAAAAATAAATAAATTTTAAAAAAAAAGATTTATTTATTTATGCATACAAGCTGGGGTGTAGGCCAGAGGTGGGGGTGGGGGTGAGAGGACTAACCAGAGACAGAGTGGGGAGCAGAACAGGCGGATTGACTGAAGTCCACTGCTGAGGGGAGCAGCGGGCAGACAGGAGAGGTCTGCTGCGCCCTGTGGGAAGCTCCCTGGATGGGGATCGAACTCGTGCTGCAGTGGCTGCAGATAGCCTCCTAGTGCTGGGACTTAACCCCTGCGCCACCAGGGAGGCCCAACAGTTTGGATCGTGTTTCAAGCCAGACGGGAGGCCTTGGAGCAAGCTGGAGGGCAGGGGCAGGCGCTGCCTTACTTTCTGAAAAGATGGAGCCGACTGCCTTGCAGAGGGGGGTGCAGGCGGGGCGGAGCGGGGCAGACAGACTAGCTGGGACACCACTCTCTCCCAAGCAGGTTTAGGGCCTTTCCCTGTAGCTTAAATGACCCAACTATGTACAAGCCCGGTCTGGTGGAGCAAACATGTGGAGGCGGGAGCTGAAATACAGAGGGGCCTCTGCTGAAACTCACCTGCCTGTGCATATAGTTGTTTTTTTTAAGATTTTATTTATTGTTGTGTAGAAGAACTGGGGTGCAGGCCAGAGGTGCAGGAGGTGAGAGGATTCACCAGAGACAGAGTAAGGAGCAGAACAGGCAGATCGACTGAAATCCACTGCTCAGGGGAGCAGCGGGGAGACAGGAGAGGTCTGCTGCGCCCTGTGGGAAGCTCCCTGGCCGGGGCTCAAACTCAGACCTCAGCAGTGATAGCGCTGAGACTCAACCCCTGAGCCACCAGAGTATGTAGACTCCTAATCTCACCAACTCGAACACACTCATGAGTACGTAGGTAGCGTTATCCCCTGGGCTGAGACATCCTGTAGTGTGAGCCCTGCCACCACATATCACAAATGTCACTCATCTGCTACAGGTGTCAAATGGGTTGAATGATTTCTAAAATGGGAAGGCTACAAATGAAGGGAATATGTGTATATATATGAAGGGCATATACTTACAGCATCCTTCATTTATAAAATATTAGCACATAAATTAAAATGAGATTTCTATTTCTTATTTTAAATAAATTCTAACTTAATGTAATCTAGTTGTAATAGTATAGACTTTCCTTTAGTTTATTATGCATAATAGTATCTATCTTATTAGATACTGGTACACTCACATATATTCTTCGATCCCTCATACATAGAGATGCATTGCTACTAATGGATCCGCCTAGTCATTTAGTTCCATGCAAATGCATTCGGACTAACAGTTCTAAGTGAAGAATCAGCATAACCCTATTCAGTCAGAGCATGATTTTCTATCACTTAACGCGTCCAGGTGCATTTCTATGGTTACAATAAATCCCAAAGTTTGTCTAATAGGTTCCTTAAAACAGAATTTTTTGCCCTTTGGCTTTAATCATAATACTTTTTTGATGCTGAAAAGCTCTATTCTTCTGTTTTCGTGCAGCTTTCTCCTTCCCATTCACACACCAGCTCGCTCTGTGTAAATGGACAGAACTGAGGATGTGCTCTACGATACATCTTCACAACCACACTCAGCAGATTCAAGAGAGGGACAGCAAAAACATTTGGTGTTGATGTCCTTCTGGACTCTTCCTTTCCCAACAAAGTGCTGACCCAGCAGCCAATCAGCTGTTAGATCTTGCTGGTTGTGTTCTGCTGTGCCTGGGAATCTTTCTGCCTCTCCTGCTGTCACTGATCTTGCCGTGTAGATACTTCGATGGCTTCTCTCCTCTCAGTCTCTTCCCGGGTTAAAAACACTGTGAGTCAATCTTGACGCCTCCTTCCACCTCACCCTCCTGTCCAAACATCAGCTGGTCCTCCAGTTTCACTGCCTAGGAATCTCTCAAGACTGTCCAGACATACTCATTATCCAATCTGCCTTCCTAGAGTGGACAACTGCAGGCACCTCCAAACTGGACCCTGCTTCCAATGTGTCCGTGAACAACCCATTCTCCCTGCGCCACTGCCTGAGTTAACTTTGCAAGTTGTGGCTCTCCACGCACTGCTTGTAAATCTGGGCACACCACCCCCTTGCTGGAACACTTTTCACTGAACTGAGAATAAGGACGTAGAGATGCTACGAGGTCCAGCCCTTGGCCCCATGCCCGGATTCCACCTTTCAAGACACCTTTGCACATGCTGTTCCTGCTGCCAGATCCCCAAGTGAACACAACGTACCCCCCAATTCACCACCGGGCCGCTCC
Organism: Scalopus aquaticus; assembly: GCA_004024925.1. Classification (NCBI taxonomy): domain Eukaryota; kingdom Metazoa; phylum Chordata; class Mammalia; order Eulipotyphla; family Talpidae; genus Scalopus; species Scalopus aquaticus. Next base: position 70,979 of record PVIJ01007673.1, read on the forward strand.
GTGGCCTGACCTGTATTTCCTCCAGCAGCCCCCACCACATCCGACACAGCTGCTAAATCCCACGAACTGGCATGTTTAACCGACGTCTTTCGCTCCCACTGGGCTGTAAGTCCCATGATGACAGAGACCGTATTAGCTACTCATTGCTGCATAAAAGACTACCCCCAAAACACAGCAGCTTAAAGCAGTGATCATTGCAATAAGTGGGTCCCCAGTCTGGCTGTGGCTTAAGGGGTGCCCTGAGCTCAGGTGGAAAACATTGGCTGGGGCTGGACCAGAGAAGGCACCACCTCCCGCTCTCTCCGCGGCCACTGGCTCAGTGCCTCCTGGGCTGAAGACACAGTTCTCACAGCCAGCTGTGGCTGGAGCGCTAGCTTGGCTCCCGCAGGCGGACCCCGGGGGCAGCTCCCAGCCGAGCCCCAGGCTTCCTTTGGGACAAGCAGAAAGCACAGCAGAGGGTCAGGGACGTGGAAACCAGCCTCTGTGTCACCAAACCCTTGAAGTGTCTCCCCTCACTCTGTAACTCGACTCATTGGAAGGGAGTCACTGGGTACAGCCCACACCCCAGGGTGTGAGTACCAGGAGCTGGGGGCCTAGTACATCACAGAGGCCATGTCTGGTCTGACTCACCGTCATCATTTGCCAAGATGATCTTACGCTGTGGTGGCTCAGGTATACACGTAAATTGTCAGTAGTCGACCCCAAAGTGACTCTACTAAAATACCAAGTAGGTCGCGCCACATCTGTGTTCAAACACCTCTGTGGATCCCTGCTTCCCAAACGAGGTCTTTGTTTAATAGCCTCCATAGCCTCGTTGTTATAAACTTCCTTGATAGAAATTGCTGTCTAAAAGCACTATTCCCGGGCCTCCCTGGTGGCGCTACGGATTGGGCACAGTGCTATGAAGCTGTCCGCAGCCACTGCAGCCCGAGTTCGATCCCCGGGCAGGGAGCTTCCCGCATGGCACAGCAGACCTCTCCTGTCTCCCCGCTGCGCCCCTCAGCAGTGTGTTTCAGTCGATCTGCCTGTTCTGCTCCCCACTCTGTCTCTGGTGGATCCTCTCACATCGCCACACCTCTGGCCTGCCCCAGTTCTTGTATGCATAAATAGTCTTAAAAAAATAAAAATAAAAAATAAAAGCACTATTCCCAAACCTCCAGGAACCCCAGGGCCCTCCTAAGAGAATGTCCTCCGTGCAGGCTCACGTCTTCACTGGTCACTCTGAATGCATCTTCCAATTGCTTCTTGAAAATCCATTTTTTTGTTCAATTTCATCAGTTATGAACTTTCAGAAGACAGAAATAGAAGGCTTTTTAAAAACTCTTTTTTAAAATAGATATACGCTGGGGGAGAAAGATGACTCAGCAGAACACGAAGGCTGTTCGCGCAGTGACGAGACTGCTGGTGCCACTATAGTGGTGCGAACACGTCACTATACATTTGCCTGAACCCACAGAGTGCACAGCACCAAGAGTGCGCCCTGACATCAGTGGTGGACTTTGGGTGACAATGATGTGTCAGTAGGGTGTCTCTGGTGTCCAGTGTTGATATTGGGGGAGGCTGTGCGTATAACGGGGGCCAGGGGGATAAGGGACATCTCTGTCCCTTCGTCTCATTTTTGTTGTGAACTTAAGTGTTCTGAAAATAATATTTTTATTATCTATTTTTTAAGATTTATTTTTATTTATTTATGCATACAAAAATTGGGGTGTAGGCCAGAGGTGCAGGGGTATGAAAGGATTCACCAGAGAGAGTGGGGAGCAGAAAAGGCAGATCCACTGAAATCCACTGCTGAGGGGAGCAGTGCTCAAGCCAGGAGAGGTCTGCTACACCCTGTGGGAAGCTCCCTGGCCGGGGATCGAACTCATGCTGCAGTGGCTGTGATAGCTTCAGAGTGCTGAGACTTAACCCCTGAGCCACCAGGGAGGCCCCCAAATAATATATTTTTTAAAATAAAAATAAAATCTATGTCCTAATAATTAATTTCAATCATCCAGCAGAACACCTGAGGTTAATAAGGCAGCCACCAGTTCCTACCTGTGTTTTATGTGGCTCTGCTAATCTGGGCCTCATAAGAAGGTCCATTATTATCTCCATTTTCAGGATTGGGAAATGAGCCTCAGAGAAGTGCAGTGGCCTGCCAGCTTTTATAGCTTGTTAGGGGTGGGATTGAAAGCCACACACAGATAGTCTAGCTCCAGAGCTTAAGTGCTCAGAAACTAGTGAGCCTTATTTCTTTGAAGACAAAAAAAAAAAAAATTGAATCAAAGGACTTTGTACTTTGAGTTTTATTTATAGGGGAGAGGAAAGAGAGAAGTCAAGTAAGATTCCAGGCCCCGTGAAGGCCTAAACCCGGTGAGTTTTCCTTCTCAACTCAACAAGACAGGCCTGGAAGTGGTCAATGATCCAACTTTGCAGTCAGACCTGGTTTGCCACCAGGCACGACATTAAAAACTGTGTCTCCTCAGGCAAGTTATTTAACCTCTCTGGGCTTTTCTCGTGGGTAATACCAGGATAATAAAATTGTCTCCTTGGATGGTGTGAGGATTAAAAGAAATAATCCATTTAAAGCTCTTAGCCCAGCACCTCAATAAATGTTAAGAATAAAGTAATTAATTTTTCAAACTGGGTGTTTATTAGTTCCACATTCTCAGTTTCCTATCTCAGAAACTAGCGCTTGGATATTTAAAAACACACTTGAGAATTTATTTCAATTTCTAGTCTGCAAGTTTACCCAGTGCTGTCAGGCTCGCTGATAATATTCAGAGCTACATTTTTACAGGGAGTGCGTTACTGTCATTAAAGAATGACTCACACGAGGTTGCTAACTCATACATGGAATTATGTGGTCAGCAACACAGATCATAAAAAATGAGAAAACAATTGATTCCTTTTAGAAGAAAGAGAAAATTAAGCAAAAGAAAGAAAAGGAAGGAGAAGAAAGGAGGCAGGGAAGGAGGAAAGAGTAGGCCGCCTGCGGGGTTTTCCCACAGGAAGAAAAACAGTCTCACAAATTGCTATAATGAGAAAGATCAAAAATTCCACGGGCAATAGCCTGGAAAGACAGGTATGACTTCAGTTCTAATATTACAATAATATGGTTTTTAAAGACCGTCTTTCCTTTTAAATCAACTTGTTCTGGAGCAGTGTTACTTACAATAGTGCGGTGGGAGTGGCTTGGATGCCCATAATGGACAATTGGAGCAAGGTGTGGTCTACCTGGACCTCGGGGTATTCCATAGGATGAAATGTGGCCATTTCAACACAGTGGAGGAAGTTTGGGAGAATCACAGACAGCAAAGTAAGAATGATAAAAACAAATTTGGGCCCTTTACATAACAGACAACCCGATAATGTAAAACACTTTCAAAAAAACGAATAGTCATCAACAAACAGCCTGAGCTGCTGAGGTGAAAAGGTAGGAAGGGACTAGGGGTGGTGGCGGGTGGGGGTGGGGGAGGAAGAGAAAAATAATTTCAGCCTATATGAGATAATATAGATGTTGCCACTCATTAATTAGATTAAAAAGTTTTGGGAACAGGGTACTATTTGAACCAGAGAACCATAAAATTATTTTACTAGACAAGATGAAGACTAGTTAGGGAGTGTAACATCTTTTAGCATTCAAAGGCGCCACAGATCCTTTGTGTTAGCACAAAAATAGAAAACTTTCGGTTCTCTTTTGAGTTGAGGATCCACGCTGTTTCTTTTTTTTTTTTTAAGATTTATTTATTTATGCATACAAGCTGGGGTACAGACCAGAGGTGTGGGGCGGCGAGAGGGTTCACCAGAGACAGAGTGGGGAGCAGAACAGGCAGATCTACGGAAACACTCACAATTCAGCCGTGCCCAGAGAGCCAGGCCGTGAGCTGACTGGATGAACGTAAAGGTGAAATTCAAGTTTTTAAATCCTGACCTGATAAACCAGCCTCCTCCCGACCTTAGAATGAGTAAGAGAGGCTCCACCTGCTGCTGAGGAGGCAGCTGTCACGCCCATCCACGCTGCTCCCGCCCCTGCCTGACAGCAGAGTGGCTCGGTTTGGGGGACTGTGGCTACTTTCAGGGTTATGGGGACCTGGGTTCGACAAGATCACATAGACCCATGCCCTGAGTTAGCACTACGACTCAGAAAAAGGCTGCAGAACAATCTGTGTTTTCAGAAAGGAAATATCTGTGCAGCGAGGCAAGGCCCCCAGAGAACTGACTTTTTTGTTTGTTGAAGAGAGATAGGGACTTTATACAAAAGGGCGAAAATTCTAGACTGATTGCTTTTAATCAGGCTCGCTGATGACTAACTCCGGACATTTTGAGGACTGACTGCACGGTCAAGGTTCTGTTTTTTTGTTTGTTTGTTTTAATTTTTTTTAAGATTTTATTTATGCATATAAGAATTGGGGTACAGGCCAGAGGTGTGGGGTGGTGAGAGGATTCCCCAGAGACAGAGTGGGGAGCAGAGCAGGTGGATCTACTGAAGTACACTGCTGAGGGGAGCAGCAGGGAGGCAGGAGAGGTCTGCTGCGCCCTGTGGGAAGCTCCCTGGCCTGGGATCGAACTTGTGCAGCAGTGGCTGCAAGAGCTTTATAGTGGTGAAACTTAACCCTTTCACCACCAGGGAGGACCCAAGGCGTTTCTTTTACAGCAGAATGGGGTAGGACTCTAAATGGGCACACCGGGCCACAGCAGGGTGTGAAAGGGAGCAAAACCGACCCAGTAATTACTACGTTCAAGTCTTCAGTCCTCTCGGATCTCTCTCGGATGTCACAATGTCTAATGAGGACCAGCTACATAAATTGGGGTGACTGGTACGAAATGAAAATGTGACCCCCTTTTTCAAAAACTTCAGAGTTTCAGGGTGGTGACAGCAGAGCACTCAGTCAGGTGGGGACCTCCTGAGTGCGGCCTGCGAGGGCTGCCGGGACAGGCGGGCACTGCGAGGGGGCCGTGTCTCAGCACCCGGAGGTGAGAGGGACCGGCCCAGCGCGAGTGTCAGGCGCAAGGCACAGATCCTGTGCGGCCGTGGGGGTAGCCTGAGGGAGCACGGCCCCCTGTCCTTGGCCCAGAGGCTAGGAGACCCCCAAATAAGCTTGGGGGAGGTCTGTGAGACCTGGAGCTATGCCCCAAAAGTTGCATCCCTGCGCCTGTCCTGGGGACATGGTCCATGGACAATCCCCGAGGACAAAAACAGGGCTGGGCCGAGGCAGCTGGAGGATGCAGGGGCGTGAAGAGCTCAGGCGTTTGCTCCCTGGGCCTCTGGCTGCCCCCTGCGGCCTTGAATGCAGGAGGCGCTGGGGCGCGCATGCCTGATGGTGGACACCTGGAGTGTGGTGTGGGCGTGAGTAGAGGGCACACCTGAGCCGAGACTGAGCCTAGAAGGGTGGTGTCACAGAGGACAAGCGCGGATGCAGGAGGGCGCGTGGAGAAGGCAGGAGAGGAAAGGGCGGATGGAGATTGGCAGGGCCTAATTTGCTCTCTCCCTGCGGGCTTGTTTCCCCTGCGCTCGGTTAGAAAACCCGTGAAGGAGGTGCCGGCGGGCTCCAAGATTTTCTTGTAAGCGGCCTGAACCAAGGATGACCCTGCCCGGCCTGGGGTGGCTGCAGAACAAAGTGGCAAGCAGGTAAGGGGCAAATACCTTACTGCGGAGGCTCCTGTGTGCACGAGATTCGCCTCCATTGGTGTCGCTTGGGGGGGCCACTTGAAAGCGTGTAAAAGGAGGAGATCACCAGAGTCCCCCCACTAGACTGCCCGAGTGTGATCACATGGCCGAGATTCCATCTGCCTTTCCTCTGCTCCTCACCTATTTCTTCTGTTTGAAGTGCTACAAAAGGGCGTCCCTGGTGGCGCAGGGGTTAAGCCGCCGCACTATGAAGCTGTCGGCAGCCACGGCAGCATGAGTTCAATCCCCGGCCAGGGAGCTGCCCACAGGGCACAGCAGACCCCTCCTGTCTCCCCGCTGCTCCCCTCAGCAGTGTACTTCAGTAGCTCCACCTGTTCTGCTCCCCACTCTGTCTCTGGTGAATCCTCTCAGCCCCCCACCTCATACCTCTGGCCTGCACCCCAGCTCTTGTGCATAAGTAAAAAATCTTTAAAAAAAAAAAAAAAAAGTAGTGTTACAACATCTAGCCAGCCTAGAAAACTTAAACTTCACAATTCTTAATTATATGAACTAACACCTCACAGTTCTTAAACTTTATGACAGGGTCTTTATCTCATCAGTTTTAAGTTATTAACAAACACACAAAAGCCAACTCATCAGAACAGACGCTCCAGGCATAACTCAGGCATAATCGTGACCACACACTCACCACCTTCTGCAGCCAAGGCTCTGCCGCTGAGCCACGCCCCGGGGGTTGCGGCTGCTTGTACCTGCCTCGATCCAGGTGCCCGCTGGGCCGTCTGAGCATCACCTCCCTCAGCCATGCCCCAGCAGAAATGGAGTGAATTATTATTAAGCCCATTTATAGCTCAGGGGATGAAGATCCCGAGTAAGTGCTTTATCAGTTTATCCAGGATCTTAAACAGTAGAGCAAATTAACCCAGAAACAGAGCAACCCACTTTCCTTCCAAAATCACTATCTTGCAGGAAGTCACAGTAGCTTCTGGCCAGGGACATGTCTTGCAAATGTGGGAACAAGAAAAGGTCAGCTCTCGTCCCACAACCCAACATTCTGGTTCCTTTTTTAGGCTGTGCTTTTGGTTCGAAAAATAACATTATCTTACCTGATCGCAGGATAATTTTATCAAAATCATGAAATGAACATGGATACCATTATTTAACAGACAAACATTCAAATGTAGTCTCTCGTCCTTTTCGGAGAAAATATATACGTAAGGTGCAGGACCCAATGGACACATTGCACACACTTTTTTGTTTTTTATTTATTTTTTAAAGATATATTTTTATTTATTTATGCATACAAGAACGGGGGTGCAGGCCAGAGGTGTGGGGGGTGAGAGGATTCACCAGAGACAGAGTGGGGAGCAGAACAGGCGGAGTGACTGAGATACACTGCTGAGGGGAGCAGCGGGGAGACAGGAGAGGTCTGCTGCGCCATGTGGGAAGCTCCCTGGCCGGGGATCGAACGCCTGCTGCAGTGGCTACTGAGAGCTTCGTTGTGCTGAGACTTGACTCTTTCACCACCAGGGAGGCCTTTGACATACTTTTTTATAACATGATCTGTTATTTGTGTTGCTGGTTTTGATACATGAGACAAGGTAGCTGCCCTTCACACTGTGACTCTCAGGAATTTTCTTTCCTTCCTCAAGTGAGGCCGTGTTTGTCCGTCCACCTCATCTGTTCCCCTCGACCCTGAGTGATAGGTGATTTATAGAGAAAAATGCCACATGCCCTTCCCTAAATCGTCACACCTGTGCTCTGTTTCATCACTTTCAAGTCAGAAAGACCCTCTTTTCCTTGGTAAACATCCTCCATCTATTTTTCTGTGTTCTGCGTTATCATCTGCTAAATATATTCCAATGTGCTGTTTGTTTTAGTTCTCAGTGCCAAGACCTGATAGATTCTTTTGCTTCCACTTTGGGAATTTCCCAAATAAATCACAAAATGGAGGCTCATTAGGTCTCCCTGGTGGCGCAAGGGGTTAAGTCTCAGGACTATGAAGCTATCACCAGCCACTACGGCACGAGTTCAATACCCAGCCAGGGAGCTGACCCACATGGTGCAGCAGACCTCTCCTGCCTCTCCTGATGCGCCCCTCAACAGTGGACTTCAGTAGATCTGCCTGTTCTGCTCCCCACTGTGTCTCTGGTGACTCTTCTTACCCCCCCACCCCCACCCTGCACCTCTGGCTTACCTCCCAGCTCTTGTATGCATAAATAAATAAATCTTTAGGAAAAAAAGAACACTCAAAATCAGCACACACACACACACACACACACCCCATCACTGAGGCCCCTTTGTAAGGGCTGAGGGTATGGAGACCTGGTTGGTGCTGAAGAATTTAAAGATCACACTTCTTTGAAAACCTGTCTTCACATTGGTCTTTGAAGAGCCAGTGTGAGTGACTGTACATTTTTGACTGGGGCATATGACTTTTTTTTTCCTTCTTCAAAATGAACATTTAAATTGCTCCCTCTGCCACTGGATTGCAAGCACTATAATTAGCACTCTTTAAACAATGCAGTCATAACCCAACCAGATTATCTCTCTGGACTTAGTCTAGTGGGAACAAAGAAATCTATTCAGTTTGCCCTGAAATCTGATTTAATACATAAACATGAATGGAGAAAGTCAACATTCTGGGCAACTTTAACATGATTCTATGATTTTTTAAAGGCCACCAAGCCAGAGAAAAGCAAATGTCTGGAAAAAGGGGTAGAGGGGAGCCCCAAAACCTCGCACTTGCCCTGAGGATTTCTCACTTAGGGGCCTCGGGGATGCAGGAGGTGAAAGGTACTTAGAAATTGCTTTATGCCAGTGGTTTCTGTGTTCCAACCCCTCCCAGAGCAAGTCCTGGTTTCTTGAATCAAAATACAAATATTGTTCAATAAAACCAGTGTTCGATAAAAATGCAGTCCGGGCTTCCAAATGCCAAACTTCTGATCACAGTTGTTAGAAGGAGAATCCCAGCGAGAACATCAGTGTTCCCAGCTCCTCAAGAATTCAGCAGCAAGACTCAAGGAAAGCTGTGTGGAAAGACACCCCTCTTTCTCCTCCCCGCCCCTGCCTGTCATTTGCGCTGATAAGACCCAGCACGTCTTTTTTTTTTTTTACATTGCAATCCAAGTGTTAGATCTGTTATATAATAATCATTTTTTTAATATCCAATATGTTGGAGCTCTCTATGCAACCTTTACTTTCAGTTTAATGCTATAAATTTTATTCTTGTTCCGTCTGCTATAAACTGCCCCTATCGGCAGAGATGCATAGAGATTTGAAAGAGTGAGCATTTTTATCAAAGGAGAAAACGAAGAAAATAAAGACAGCACTAGGGCATATTGGATATATAAACTGTTCTTTCTGAAAAGATAAATGATTTGGTAATGAATAGCTCCTTTAGGCCATAAAAAATCCATTTATTTTCTTTTGAATTTGAATAGGAGAGATTTGCATTTTTCCTGAGCAGCTACACTTAAATTAAAATGCAGAGCATGAGACTAGCCTACAATCAGACTAAATAATAAACCGGGCTCACTTTATGATTCATAAAAACAAAATTAATTGTTTGTGGGACGGAAGCATTGTGGTAGGGAAAAAAAATGTGTGTGGACATCAGACATCTACTGTCGGAGGAGATAAAGCCGATTTAGGCTACCTGGAACTGGTAATAGAAGTTTGGCATTTATTCTTAGTCATTCGGGAGGAGGGGGAGGACAGAAGATGTTTGTCTGGTATGTAACTGCAATGCCTAATATGTCTGCTTTTCTGATGGCGAAATGGTAAGAATTTTTCTCTGGATTCCCGTGTCTAATTCTATATAGTCTGCAGGTTTTTTGTTTTTTTTTTCCCCCTCAAAGCAGAGTAGAATCAAAATTGCTTTTCTGCAGAAATAATTCATTTCAGGTCAATGTCTTTTGGGGGCCCTCAGACAGCGGGGATGGCTGAGCACACAGGCTGAACAGTAAACAGTACCACCACC